>CM035172.1:11686579-11852271 GCA_020205615.1 Panax quinquefolius | reverse complement strand
TTTATAGGAAATTCAATTCTCTACAACTTTGCGGTAGAAAGTTTTTCCAAATTCCAAATAGAAATGGTAAGAAATCCACAAAGCAGACGATTTTACACGGTATATAATCAAATTTCGATCAAGAAATGGGGTCCACAGACACACAAAACATGTGTTAATCATTTAATTCCACAAAATACTCTTCCTCCTCATATACTCATTTATCCCACATTCATTATAAAAATATCTTAGTTAATATATTATTAAAATAATATATTTAAATGAATTATTTTATCAAAAATGATAAAATATTAATTTTCAACAATTGTCATTTTAAAATTTTCTCCATCTATATCCATATAAAATCAATATTTTCCTCATCATATAAATCAATAAATAATTATTCACAAATAATTTACAGAATCGATCTTGTGACGGTAGTCCAAGAGAAAGAGGGCTTTCAATAAGGATCTCTCTTCTTGGCGCGCAATTAGGTGACCAAACCTCTCCTTAGATGAAGAACTTTCTAGACATTGCCAATAATGTTTTCTAATAATATTATCGAGATAATATGAATTATTGCTCAGATAATGAAAAAATACGTGTAATGACAATTTATTGAAACAACAAATAATATAAAATATTAATGCGCAATTATTGAATTAATAAAATAAAATCTTTGAGCGACAAGAATTATCGTAACAATTATTGAGTAAGGCCCCTACGTAAGAATCAATAATTGGTGCAATATTGTGTCTTCTTTGCTCAACAACGCGTATTAGTGTGTTTTAACCACTTAGGGTATTCCAACAAGATAATACTCAGAATAACTACGCTGGTTATTTATAAACAACTTATATTTGTCGTTTTCTTCATCCAATCGCTTTCCAGTTATGGGGCCCACAAAGATCTTGTAGTCTTACGAATATTCCCAAACGAGCACTGAATATTTCACGACCAAACGAATATTCCCAACAATAATGAATATTTTATCACCACTTTGCTTATTCGAAATATTTAGCATTTTACCCATAATTAACCACATTAATCAAATCCACCTTACTATTTCAAAATAATAAATAAAGGAAATTCCTTTTTATTTAAAAATTTGAGGTCTTACGGTGTCCCTATGAATTTGTGACCCCGTGTAGTGAACAAAATCCATGATCCTTATATCTTGGTTCTATATAATTGTTTCACCCAGGAGTGGTAAATAAAATTCCCATGGTGCAAAAGAGGATCGGTAGAATTCATCGACATTATGACCGATCTCACACTTCTAGGAGCGATAAGTATACATTACTTTATTTTATTCAAGTGTTGAGTTTAGTTCATTCAATTCAGTTCATTAAATTCTATCCATTAAATTCAGTTCACTTCATTTCATTCTTAACTGTTATATGCCTTAACTAGTTCACAATCTAAGCTCGGTTCATTCAAGTCCATTGGTACTGAATTATTGACAAGAAAAGAAAAACATTATGCAGAAGTCATGATATAGAAAGCTGAAATTTCATCAGTAGGCATCGATCTATTCATTCATATTGACAAACACATTGAGCAAAAACAGAAATTCCTGAACAATCTCAAAAACATAGGAATCATAACAAAGGGTCCCTAAACCAAAGTCTTTAAAACCAAATCCTTAAACAATTTCCAAAATAACAGAAATTTTCACAAATATTCTTAAATAAAATCCAGGAAAGACAAGTGTATTCACTTCATGCATCATCCTCGCCATCTGAAGAGTCGAACAAAGTTGGGTCCACGTTAGCTGTAATCAACTTCTCCCTGCCACGACTTCGGCAGAGCTCATAGCTTTCAGAATATATCTTTATGATCTCTCTGTTAATCTCATCCGATGTCCGATACTCTTCACAGATCTGCTTGCGAAGGTCATTGGTTAGAGGAGGCCCAAGGTCCCGAAGAGCCTTGAGTTCTCGGATTCAAGCTTCTGACGCTTATTCAGATGACGAGTTTCTGCTAGCTCTAGCTTTTGGATCGTTTTAGTCAAAATCTTAGCATCAGCCTTTAACTCTTTGATCTTCTCCATCCTTATTTCGCTCCTCTTAACCAAATCAACGTTCATCTTGACGATCTCCTCATATTGTGTTTTAGTTGACTTCAGTTCTTCATTGGATATCTTCACATCTCTTTTGGCTTGGGCCAACTCTTTTCGAAGACCTTCATTTGTGTGAAGAACGCTCTCATGTTGAGTCCTTTCCCAAGCCAGAGTAGACTTCAGGATGGCATTCTCCTTTCTCATTGCCTCTTCTTCGGCTTCATCTTCGATAGACTTTGACGCCTTGACGTCCGTAGAACACGCAGATTTGCCTACGCATGTCCAAAGCATTATTTGATCGATTTTAGGATGTATAAGTATGAAGATAAATCTGAAATTAAGGAGAGAACCATTTACCTTCGCCAAGTAGCTCATGCCTTTCGTTAAGCAAATCCCGTTCGAAACTGTTCCCAAATCGATGGTCATCGTCTCTCACCTGACGAAAGCGTCCAAACAGTTAAAAAGGAAAGTTGGCATTAAATTGAGGCCACATGGTTGGAGAGGTCATAGCACCATCTTTGAAATTAGAGGTTGGCGCCTTGGAGGAGAGGCATGGGTCGATCATGCGAATCTGGCGAGGATCCACATATCTATTTTTTGGAGAGGGAGATCGAGCGAGATTAGGCTCGTGGGTGGTGAGGAAGCGGAGGATGAACTGGATGGCTATCTCGATGGTTGTTTCCTTTTTACGAGATAAGATGGGGGCCAGATTCACCAAATTTCATCATCGGTGTTTAAATTCCGATTAGGATTGTAGGAGGAAACGACGATCGAGGACGGAGGAACTAGAAGCTCATCAGTGGTTAAAGGGTAATCTTTGTCCTCGACTTTTTAGCATGAAGGACCTTCGCCCGATCGTGTAGAGGTATGTCAAGAAGCTTCTCTTAATCAAAGCAGTTCGGAAGGTACATAACTAGGGTTGGATGAAGGGTTTGCTTGTGGAATTGCTTGGAATTGTTTAGGATCGCTTTCGATTTGTTTAAATTTGGGTGGATTTAGATTTCTTGGTGGCTCTTTTCCTTGACAGGTCCGAGAGATTCTTGAGAACGATGGGTTCATCGGTTTGGGGTTCGTTATTACGAGGAAAGCGGTGGGTGGATCGATGACGGGGGATCGGCTCGGGAGATTCTTGATTCGGAGGCTCTTCACTTGCATCCGTAATCTTCCCTGCCAAAAAGTCTTCCAACTCTTTTACTTCTGAAGAAGTCGGTTTGATCAAAGACACTGCAAATAACCATGTATCAGAACCCATGTCACTTAAATATCTCAAAAAACTGTGTTACAAAGTTGTTTGAAACTTACATTTATGGTCATATAACCAGGCTTGCTTAGTCAGAAGTGCAAAACTCCATTCCTTCGGAGGAATCTTCTTCAAAAAATCTGTCATTTCCTTCACACGCTCTTCGGGAATATCTCCAAAGTCAGCAAAGATCCGATCAGAGATAGTCCAATCAGGAAGAGAAGAGATTTCGGGTCCTGTAACAAAAAACTATTTTTCTTGCCAACCCTTGTTGCTTGAAGGGGTATCCATCAGGGGTCTCTTCTCAAATCTGGCGTTGGGTCGAGGAGACTGTTTGCTCAATATTTTGAAACCTCGTTCTCGGGATTCACCAAATAAGAAGAGGGTGAAGAAGATGTCGACGGATGGAGGAATCCCTTAGTTAAATGTGAAGGCAATGAATGCGAATGTGGATATAAAATTAGGAACCAACGGGCAAATCCACTCCTACAAACCCCAAGAGGGTAATGACGAAGGCATGGAGGGGTAGGCGAATTCCCTTTTCGAGAAAAGTAACTGACATGGCAACTCAACCATCCGGTCGATGGTACATGCGTTCCTCGGAAGTTGGAGCCCTTATTGCGTACATATCCGGAATCTGATAGCGAGTCCGGAGGATACGTATCTTAGCTTCCGTAACAGTAGAGGGGATATTGGCATGAGGAAACTGTTCCCCATCCTTAAAGAAGTCGGTAGGCGGTAGAGAAGGTATCAAGTGTGGATTCTTCCCCATGGTTGCTGCGGACTGGGGATTTGAACTCGAACCCTCTTGATCAGGGTTTGGATTGGGGAAGCGTGTTAATAGAGTCACTCGAGGAGAGAACTCGTTGGTATTCGGGACCACCATTTTGGGATTTCGAGAGAGAGGAAAGAAGTTACGAGAGAAGAAGAAAGCTCAAAGGTTCAAAGTTTAAATTGGCGAGTAAAATCGTCAAAATTGGTAAAGTTTACCTTTATATCTTGTGGTTATGCGATGGTCTAATGGCGATATTAAATGTTAGTAATGATTTAGAATTTGAATGGGAAGCGTCGGTTCGGGTCCGAGATATTTATCGACAGGGCCTTTCGATTTGGGCCTCCGGTCTCTCATTTCATCTCACGAACCATAACCGGTACATTTCGATTACTTCTCATTATGGACCTTTAGTAAAATATCATGGACTATTAATTTATAGTTTTTCATTAAACATTACATTCAACAAAAACTAGGGGGCAATGTTGGGTCATGATATTTCTTCTAACTAGTCGAGTAAATTGGGCTTACTTATTTAATTAATCTATTGGGCCTTCATTATTGAACCTCGAAAGTCACTTTGGGCCTAGTCACCGTATTATTTATTTAACCCGATGAAACCAAGGATTTGGTTCATTGGACTAACCCATTGGATCTTTGAATATCTATTACTTTGACTTGTAATGATGAAAAGCATGATGGTTGGATCGCTATTCTTGCCATGCATTAATGTGGATGGGATCCGGTGATCACGGCCATGAAAACAAAGGTCGGTAGTGGGTGGAACTGTACACACCCGGCAGAACCATCGATCACCAATGTGTCGGAGGTAGTGGGTGGTACGGTAAATCGTAAAAAGAGAGTATAACCTATCAACCAAGTCTTCACAAACAGGTACGTTCACATTCATATTCACATATACACACAACGGAGAATTATTATCTCTCTCAATACACTAGACATTACATCCTCAATTGTTAACTCTTGTGAACACGATATCGACTCTCACGCTCGAATTTATCCCCAACGGTCCGGCCCAAATTGAGCTCATGGTGTTTATCGTGTTCTTTGCATGGGGATCGAGCGTCTTACGTGATTGGGACGTTGGAGAAGATCTTGGCGTTAAGAGATATATAAATTTATGTTATTTATCTTGTAAATACTAATTTAAAAATCTCAAGCTTAGTATAGTTTACTTATGTTTTAATATTTTAGTTTGTGAATTATTGTGATATAATAGTAGAATAATTTATTACTATATGATATATCATTGTTAAATATATTAATAATGATCCGTATTTTAATTTAGGCTCATAGAATCAATATTGTTAAATGATTTCTATAAAAGATAAAATTGTTATAAAACAATAAATTATTCTAAAGTTTTTCAAGATCATAAATAGTATTTTAATTCAAGTAAAATTTTAGGCTTAAAATGTGTTTTAATATTAGTTAATAAAATAAAATCAGAAGTTTTTAAAAAGTATTTTAGTAGAACTTAATCTCATATCAAAAATCAAGAACCAAAAAAATTAACTAAAATTGAAATTGACACGACTTATGTAAAACACATTTAAATATTAAAATTTAAAATGATAAGACTGATGTAAGTTTGAGAACAAAAATTAAATTTTAGGCCACTGATAATTGGTAGAATAATGATTATGCTGACATATCAATAATTATGGCTAAAAATTTAAATTGTTATTGAAACAAATGTAAAAGTATGGTTGAATTTGTATTTGTTATAAATGTTGTTCTAACATTATTAGCTGCTATAATTTATGTAATTAGTAGACAGCAGTAGTAGTAGTAGTACTCTTTATATAAAGTCTACATGTCTTGTTGTATCATTATACAGATTAAATAAATTATAAATTAAATCTTAAAATTTAGAAATTAAATGAGTTTTTTTCATTTGGATTTTGAAACCATATAATCCCAATCCAATACTACTATTAGAGTACGTCTCAAACAATTCCTATAAACAAGCCCTATTACTACTCTCATCAACACACCAACTCACATCCTTACTAAAAATGATTCAAGTTTAAAATAAGAAATATTCATCTTGTAATATCTCAGATTTTTAATTAAGATAATTAAAAAACACAAGTATTTGGTGGTTAATAACAATAATAATTAATACAATAATAAAGTTAATTGAGTAGTTACTTATGTATGGATGATTATAATATAAGATAACTAATTAGTGTCCTTTTCAATTAGAAAAAATTCTTATAATATTGGATATGTTGTATTATATAAATTGGGAACATGTTCACCAATTTTGTCAAGTATTTTATTTGTTATGAAATTTAGAAAATTGTTGATCAGAATTTTCGCAACAAATTTTCTGCAATTTATACTAATGTTCAAAAATTGATAATTTGGTGGTTTTATGTTTGATTTCGGTGATTCTCGAGTCTAAATTGGAGTTCTTGAAATTTAGTTTCTGTTTCTGATTTTGAATTTAGAAAACAAGTTCAATACGAGGGAATTTTGGCAGAAGTAGTGGCATGAGGTGTTGATGGTATTTGGACAGATTTGAGGATTGGAGATTTATGATTAATTATTAAAACTATATAAAATCTGTTTGTGTGCGTGTATGAAAAAAAATGGAAAATCATTCGTATATTTTTTTTTACTTTTATATTTTTAATTATGTAATAAGCGTACTTAAAAATATTTTTTATGAGTTCGATTAATCAATTAGTATTATCCAAACAAACAATTGCTAGTCATTTTTCTTTTGGATAAAGTTAATACGAACATTTATCCACATCACTGACCCCCCTTACTTTATCCCTTCTATCATTGCTTTGAATCTCTCTCTATAAAAACACAGAGCTCCATTTTTTTTTATAACTTTTATTCTGTCAAATTCTTAATTTGTTCAAAGTTTTGGGTTTTGGATTTGTCAACTTTCCTCGTTTTCACCCAAAGGAAACAGGCTATTTTGTTTCTCAATCCTCCTCTCTTTTCTGGGATTTGTGGGTATTTGGATTTTAATGCTTTAAGATTGATTTTTTGTGATTTTATATATTTTATATATATATATATATATATATATATCGATGGCTTGTTCTTTGAAGACCCTTTTTGTTGCTTCTTGGTCCAATGACACCCGTGTGAAGAAAGGGTCCCCTGCGCTTTGTCGTTCCAGTTGTTTTATGAAATTAACAGATTCGTACTCAAAAGATTTTATGGGAAATCCATACATTTATCATCAGATCAGAAGGGTTTCATCGATTGGAATGTCAAAGCTCGTACAAATTTCTCGGTTCATGTATGTAATCACACCCTCTCTCTCCTTTGCTATTTTTAAAATTTATGTTATATGGTGCATCAAATTTGCAACTTTTGGGGTTAAAAACTAAAAATAATAATACAATTTTGATAATTATAGGCACAAGCATCGATTTGTGTGTTTTGAGCTCTCCGATGGTGGGAAAAGACCCTTAAACCCAACATGATAGAGATCCATTCGGGACAAGAACTCATTGATTCATTGTCAAATGCAGGTGATAGATTGGTCATAGTTGACTTCTATTCCCCTGGTTGTGGAGGTTGCAAAGCTTTGCATCCCAAGGTAGTATATATTATCAATATTTTTGGTTATTATAGTAGGTAGTACAATGTTTAAAGCCATATTAATTTGTAATTTTTATGTCTTTTTAAAAAGAAGAAGTGAATTCATTGTTTATTTATCAGATCTGTCAGCTAGCCGAATCAAACCCTGATGCTATATTTCTCGAAGTTAATTACGAAGAACTCAAAACAGTGTGCGATTCTCTCCATATACATGTCCTGCCCTTCTTTAGATTCTACAGAGGTGCAGAGGGCAGGCTGTGTAGCTTCAGTTGCACCAATGCCACTGTAAGGATTTCAAACCATAGCAATTTTTTTTGACATCTTAATAATTGAATAATAACCATTGATGGATTTCTTGGTTTCTAGTTTCTGAGTCTTGGTTATTTGTATGCAGATCAAGAAATTCAAAGATTCATTGACAAAGTATGGGACTGATGGATGTAGTCTTGGTCCAGCTAAAGGGTTAGATGAATCTGAGCTATTGAGATTAGCCTCAGCTGGTGAAATTTCAATAAATTGGCCAATATTACCCACTACTGGTAAGGGGGAAAAATGGAAGATTTGGTTCTAAAAGGCATGGATGTGTCTAAGCTTTTGGGCAAAAAGACAGGATTAAAAGAAGATAGCGCATTAATGGTAGCTTAAATATGGTGGGTGCAAGATATATTTATGTTTTGGTAGGTGGAGTATTAAATTTTATTGATTTGAAGAACATGTAAATATTCATTATTGGGTTTTCCATAAGCAGGCTTTTTGGTTTTTTAATACGGATAAGCCTTGCATGCTTAGTTGATCTGTCATTTAGGATTTTGAGTAATGTTACTTGTAATCTTATTTCAGGACTACTAGCTTTGTGTTATTTGTTTGTGTTGGATATTAAGGAGTAATCTGATTTCGAATCTCTCTCTTATTTCTTTTCAACTTTTGTAAAGAATTAAAGCACACATCTCTGGTTTGTGGTCCTTGGGCCTGTAATTTGTTGACAGCTTTAAAATGTAGAAAAGAGGTAATTATCAGGAGAGAAAAAGGCATGTGAAAATTTTATTTTGCATCTAGACTCAACATCATTTTTATCAACTTGAAGTGTAGTGGCTGCCAAACTATGGGACTTGTGGATTTGACAGGTGGATTTCGTATACAAATTTTGGTTAATCAAAACTATATGTGGTGGATGAAATGAACTATTATTATAATGCCTTCCGCAGTTCGACTAATTTTCTCACCTCGAAGTCAAGTTTTTACCTTCCACCCCGAGTCAGACTTTTCATACACTCTGAGTTTCATGTTCGTAGTTTCATATTCATTTTATTGACTTGACAATTAGATTTGGTAAGATTTTCGAGTCTAAGACTAGTCTCGAAACCTGATTTGAACCATTTCGCTGCTAGATGTCTTTTCCCATTTCAAATGATTATAAAATCTTTTAATAGGATTGTCACAGCCTGATTTGAATCTACTAGTATTCTTTTAATTAGCTTAATAATAGGGACGATATAATAAAAGGGATTCGGTTAGTATGCAGTTTATATTTTTGGGTAAGTTGGTCAATTGACCGATAGAATGCTGACACACATAGATCCTCGCATGCGTGTCAACACTCTATTGACCAATTTACCCAAAAATAAACTTCGTACTAACCACTTCCTAATAAAAGCTTTCTAATGGAGAAATTGTCACATTCATTTATGGAGGACGCTTTTATTTGGTTACGCGCCGGATACCTATGTGATGTGACATATTTGTTCATAAGAAAATTTTAAAAACTTGATGTCAATTATTCGTCTTCTAATTTTACCGTCAAATTAAGTAAATTGTTATGGTACAAGAATTAAAAAAAGGGTATATATAGTGTTTAGGAATGTACTATGTATATAAATTGATTGATACTCTTAATTAATACTTTGATCTCATTTAATTTTTCATTAACATTAAACTTGTTTCACTCTCTTTCTCCTAAATCATAGCCTACCAAGCAAACCTTGCCTGTAGTAGTGAATCGGCCGAATTGACCATAAACCAAAATTAAAGATGAGAAAGATATGGAGATGATAGATAGAACTCGTCAAAACTCGCCACTGAATCACTAGTTTTTTGACAGTCCCAAAACTCGTCAAACGGCGGAACTTGTAGTGAGAAATTCTGATAATAAGGGAAAAGAAGCCCAGTTTCGAATACAGAATACATAGAATATATACGGAGACGACTCTGTTCCTGTTTTCTCATTACTTCAAACACCTGATATAAAAAGGAAACCAGCATTAAGGTTCTATTAGTATGAATGAAAATAATTTCCAGGAGAATGAATTAACCTGTTTGGAGTAAGGAGAACTGTTAATTTCTCTGAGTGCTTTAGCACCTCTCTATAAAGATTCGGGATCGAAAACGCCTTTTGATTCTTCGACGTCGGACTTAGGCTCTGAATTTGAAGGTTCCTTTGGTGGCGTCTGAGAGAGAGAAGAGAAGGGAGAGAATCAAAAAGATATTGTCGATAGAGAACGGCGATTAGAGAACGTGGAGAAAGAAAGCGGTTGTGGCGACCATTCTTTGTCAATGACGATAGCTTAAAGCGACCATTGATGGAGATTTCGTCAACGGAATTCAAATCGAACATTGAAAGCGAGACAGAGGGGTATAAGCTCAGGGCGCGGGCATAAACCTTATTCCGTGTTTGATGTTAGGGTTCAATGGAGTACAAGCCCTCTAGGCAAAAAACAGAGGAGGATGAACACATGCAAGGTTTGCTTGGTTTATTATACTACAGGCAATGTTTACAATTTTAATGGTATGAGTTTCACGGTACGGATTGGTCGGATCTCTAGTAGTGAATCGGATTCATTTGATATTTGAAGAAGTAATTGTCGATATAAAGGGATGGAGAAATAGTAAAGATAACCATTAATGGTGGTGGAGAGGAAGGGTAAAAAAAAAAATAGATAAAATATTTTGATATTGTAAACGTTAAATATTTTAGAGAAAAAATATACTCTAAAATGTCAGATATAAAGGGATTGAGGGAGGATTGTTCCGTAGGGATACATTACATTGCAAGTTACATCATTGTTTGGTAATCGTAACCATATTCAGCTTTCATCACTGGCTAGTCCAGCTTTCGAAAATTTTATTACTCAGCAGGTACCGTGGAAGTGACGAGTATGGACAAAATTCTTTCAGTTAAATGGTCCCACTGCCACATTTCTATTATGGCTGGATGCCTGCCATCCATGTCAAAAGGATCCAACCACCGCTGTTAAGATCAGTTCTTCGATTTCTTTATAACTCTCTCACCATATCTTTACAAAGGATTAGTAATTCCGTTCTAGGATAAAAAATTTTATTATTATTTTGGATTGTCTTATGTTAAATATTTATTTTTTTAATAATCAAACTTTTTACACATCTTTTCTTATTATGTAAAAGTAGAAGATTAAATATTTCATACTTTTCTTATTCTAATTTTCTCCATATTTAATAGCGTTATTATTACATGTAATTTTTGTTATTTTATTCTTCTTCTTAATATCGTGAAAAGTTCACTGCGATTTTTATCCTGAGGACGGAGGGAGTATAATTACTGTTATTATATTTTCATGGATTAAATTTAGAATATAATATTATATTTAATTATTTAAAATTTATGTTTTGAACTATTAATAATAATAAAAAATGTTAAATTTATAATATTTTTTGTTATTTTCATAACAAAATGTCATTTATAGATGTATAAGAACTATAAAATAAATCACTATAGAATCTATAACGATATTTTTGTTGTGAAAATAATATTTTTATTGTAATTTAATAATTTTCATAATAAAATGATCGTATTTTTAATAATACGAGTACATATGAATAAAATAAGATACGCTCGTTATTTAAAAATAAATAAATTAAAGTTAATTATGTTCACAAATTTTTAATCCCAAATAATCAAGATTATAAACATGATACTGTCACATTCCAAGTCATTTTGTTATACCTAAACAATAAGTCTAATTTTTTAAAACAAACAAATGACGTAGAATTAATAATGTAATTCCGAGTGTTATCTTTACTGAGAAACATGGCATATGATCCTTATTATTTTGGATTTTTTATAAATAATTATTCAAATTCAATCCAATAGTATGTGTCAGCATTTAATTAAAGTCGGTGCTCACTACTATATACTAGTTTTTGCATGACTACAAATAATATAAAGGTTATATAATAATACTCAACTGTTCCCAAAAAATAAACAAATTATTGATCCTAATTAATTTACAAAATTAATATCAAGTAATAATAATAAAAAATTCAAATACATTAACATCAAGCTTGAATTTTAAGATATTAATTGATTAGAAAAAAGAAATAACATTACATATTTTTTTTGAACGGGGAGAATCATGTTTTAGTATTTTACCATTTAATTTATATACAGCCACTAAATCAACATTATAACATATGAAATTGAACCTCTTCAATGAAACAGTTTTAGCTGGTGATATTGAGAAGGAATAGTGCTAGTAATTTGGGATTTTTACCTACAAGGTCAGATTTACATAAACATCGCCAAAAGTTTTACCACCTACCTCTAAACAAAAATTCAATAGGCAAGTAGGAAGCCGCATGAATTTGAACACTTGGGAATATCACAATTAAGCAACATATTCATTACAATTCAGGGAAAATCACGTATCATTCACTAATTTTCTTCTTCTTTTAAAAACTACATTACTCTTCTCTGCACTAAATAGCATGCACAAATGAACTTCAAAATTCCGTTGATGCAAAATTATGACCGACAGGCGACAGGTACAAACAAAGCAGATCGAGAGTCCTCCACTGTTTTGTAATGCACATTAAAAAACAACATTACCAACCCACATAAAGCAATCGTTTAACTTGGCAGATGGTGGATCACAACATTTCCAATACCTGCAACTTTAGGATAATACTAAACATATACTACTTTACACAATTCTTGCTCAAAAAGGAAAAAACTTCAAAACAAACACTTCATAATAATTCTAACATCGCACAGAATATTGCTTGAGATGCAAATACTGCATATATTAATGGGAAGCCAATATAAGAGGTAACAAGCCTTTCATATTCAAGAAAGAAATGATAATTACATTGACACCTTAGGAGGCCGAGTTGCGGTCAGACTACAACAAAGATCACCATTCAAATCTCCGTTCTTGGAAAGCAATCATCAGGCTGTTAATAAACACCAGGCAAGAACAAGAAATGGATACCAAAGGAAACATTATTAACATTCCTCAAACATTGAATAACATGCCTCGATGGAAATTTAAGGTTTCCAAAAACAAGAAGAAAAGTCGGATCAAGATTTAGACTTTGCCTTGTATGTAGTGACAATTGCATATATCATCATTTTATTTCTGATAATACGTGCAGATAATGCATCATTGGCAAACTGAATAAAGTTTCTAAAGGGTGTCTTGCAGTTTATACCCAACAATTCAAAAAATTTAGTAATGAGAAAAAAAAACTGCAAAAGTGTACAGAGTTGGTACATTTTCAAATTATCTCAGCACTATTATTAGCCTAGTGGTTTTCTATAGTCTACGTAAAGTAAGCTAACTGACAGTATCACGCCATTGATATAGATGAGAAACTTCTAAGCTTTACACTACATTTAAAAGACAAGTCCTAAAACCACATTTTCTTCATAGCCTCAGCTGCAATGATTCATAACAATAATCATTGTGTAGTAATCTCATGATATGTAATGGATGCATCATTGGCATTTGGGATTGGAAGAATATGCAGAATTACAACTCTAGTATGTCAACAGATACAAGAACCAATGGTTTAAATACTACTCACTCCGTTCCAAAAATATTGCCGTTTAAGGTTTTTTAAGACAATTAAGAAAGTGTCATTTACCAAGTAAAATTTGTATGAAATTTCTCACTACCCTTTATGGGAAATTGAAAACTATTAATCAAGGAGAGAATTTATTGAGATGATGAGAGAAAGTAGGGGTAATATAAGAAAATAAATAATTTATTTTCCTCGAAAGTTGTAAACGACAAACTTTTTGGAACAAATTTTTTTCTAAAACGACAATCTTTTAGAAACGGAGGGAGTACAGGAAACAAAATTATAATCAACCTTTTAGATAGTAATGATTATGCCAAATATAAATTAATACGGCATCAGAGAGATTCCCATTGACAAATCATCATATACTCCTAAGGAGTTTCTGATGTCCCTGTCTGTTTATCATCACTTGCACAAAATTATTTTACAGAAAGAAAAATAAAATAAAATAATGAACACTTGCAGATTAAACAACTCAATCAAACAATTTCAAGCCCATTACATACCTAATGTTTTGACCTGAAAACAGCATAGGTGCCTCAGATTTAGTTGTTTTCATGGTAGAGAAACTCATAGTATATTTAGAACCATCAGTGGCACTAATTATAGTTTAAAAAAACATAAAACATAACTAGAAAGGAAATTGGAAGCTAATTGACACAAGCATATTTCAAAAATAATTTGTTCAACATAATGGAATGTTACAACTGTGATAGCAGGTTTAGGTATAAATGCATCAGAGAGATTCCCATCGACTAAGTCATCTTTTCTCCAGATGGAGTTCTGATGTCCCTGTCTTTTTATCATCACTTGCAACCTATTAAACCCCAATTTCACATTACCAAAGAAGTAATTTTTATAACATCCAGAGCAATAAAACTAGCATTTTCAATCTTTCAAACATGGTTAGGGGGAAACAGACGTGCAATTCATATAACTCTACATACAAAAACTGCCCAAATGCCTCAGATTAGGTAGTTTTCAGAGTAAGCAAACTACTCATTGATCTATACCTATAACCTTATGCAAACAAAGCAAAATAAGACACTACTCATTGATCTATACCCATAACCTTATGCTAATCAAACCACATAGAAAAAACTGTTCTTACAGCAAAATTAGAGTAAAGTAATGGTTCGCGATGCACAGGGGCAGGTAAATTAGGGTTATGAATACTTGTGTATATATATACACACACATCCAGAGGGTTCGAAACTAAGGCACCCAGTTTTGGAGGAGGCAGAACAGTATTTGACGGCTGCGATTCGTGTAGGGGAGTTTTTGAGATATAAGGCATGGATTGATTAAAAAAGAAAAAGAAAAAATTGCACTGCTGCCCTTCTAACTAAGTAATAGTTGGGCCTTTCTAAGCTGCAAGTATTAGTAAGTCCACAGTGGACGGACTTTAAGCGGCTTATATTGAAAATGGTGCATCAATCAAAATGAAGCAGCCCAAACCAAACCCAACCCATCTATAATATGAGCAGAAGGGAGGATAAGCTTTGGGCAGCTCTTAACAATTAATATTTGAATATTTCATAAAATGAATGCCAAATACCAAGTTTATTAGATGAGTGAAATAGCAATAACAGCAGTTAGTGCTGTGCTAGTCTCTCTCCAACCATTCAAAAGCTATGTTTGATAGTATTTTAAAAATAATAATAAAAGATAATTAATTAAGAGAGGGTTGGAACGCCTCCAATCAATCAATTCATTCACTTTGATAGGACTCATCTATTATTTATACGAGAGAAATCTTATACTCTCTCCGTTTATTGGTGGACTTTTCACACATATTAAGAAGAGAAATAAAATGACAAAATTATTCATAATAATATTTTTTTAATTATTTTCAATGTAGGTGAAAGAGTGACTTTCTAGCTATTCAATTCAAAATATTGTCTCTCCATACTTATTAAATATGGAGAGAGAATTAGAATAAGAAAAATATGATATATTTAATGCTACGAATTGTAAGACCTCAACTTATTATTAATGAAATTTAATTTTCTATTTATTATTTTGAAATAAGTAAGGGTTGATTTGATTAATGTGAATAGTTATGGGTAAAATACATGCAAATATTTCAAAATAAGTTAAAGTGGTTATAAAATATTCATTGTTTGTTTTAGGGAATATTAGTTTGGTACGTGGAATATTCTCTTTGTCGGGAATATTAAATGCGATTGGTAGCGATATTTTGTGGGCCCCATAACGTGAAAGCGATTGGATGAAGAAAGCGACAAATATAAGTGGTTTAAAAATAGCGGCACAGGTTATTCACAATTAATCTCGTTTAAAATAAATTGGTTAAAACACAAGAATGGCGGTATTATTGCACCAATTATCGATTCTTACGTAAGAAAGACTACTTAATAATGGTTATGATAATTATCGCATTCAAAGATTTTATTGATTTAATAATTCTTTGCGTTGATATTTTATATTGTTGTTGCTTTGATAATTGTCATTACAGATTATTTTTCATTATCGATGCAATAATTTATATTATCCGAATAATATTACTAGATAACATTATTGGCAATGTCTAGAAAGTTACGCTCTACAGGAGAGGTTTGGTCACCTAATCGCAGCGCGTAGTAGAGAGAGAATTTTATCGGAAAGCCCTCTTTCCCAGGAAGGCTGCCTCAGTTGTCGATATTGTGATTACGTAATATTATTTGTGAATAATTAATTATTGATTCATATGATGAGAAAAATATTGATTTTATGTGGATATAGATGGAGAAAAATTTTAATGTGACAATTGTTGAAAATTGAAATTTTATCTTTTTACGATAAGATAATTCATTTAAATGTATTATTATATTTTAATAATATAATAATGGTGATATTTTTCAACGAATATGGGATATATGAGTATCTGAGGAGGAAGAGTATTTTTGTTGCAATAAATGTTTAAAACATGTTAAACGTAATAAATCCCATGGACCCCATTTATTGGTGAAATTTGATTATAGCACGTAAAATCGCCTGGTTTGTGGATTTTGGTCAATTTACATTTGGAATTTGGAAAAACTTTCTTCGCAAAGTTGTAGAGAATTGAATTTCCTATAAAAAGTCGCGAGATTGAATTTTCTGATAAAAGGGCTATTTATTATGAATTTGAAGTTCAAGCTCAAATAATTGAATTTTGGAAGTTTTAATTATTATTTTAAAGAAAAACGTTTTTTTGCATTTAAGTGGGCTAACATGTGATATTAATTGCTGAAATCAGATCTTCAAAAGGTGGGCTAAGGAAATTTATAATATATATTAATATTTTATTAAATTTTACGCTTTGAGTGTTCTAAACATTTTCCTATAAAATAGGGTCTTAGGTTAGAATTGAAAATCACACCGTAAACCGAAGTTTTCTCTCTCTATATTATCGGCGTATTCTTGTGAGTATTTTGAGTATACTTTGAGTATTGTTAGGCGACAAGAAGTTCCTTTAATCTTATCCCGGTATTCCAAAATTTAAGATCTTAATCTTTCAAGAAAGGGATATTATTTTTTTCAGTAATGATATTATTTCTTCAATATCATTATGTTGAAATATTGATCTGAAGTTTTATCAAATTTGGAACTTTTGGTGTTCTGAGTTATTATTCACGATATCTGACTTTATTCACGATATCTTGTGAGACCCCAAATTTTATGAAATAAAAGTGTTCAATTTTTCTATTTTGGTGAATAGTTAAATTGATAAAAGTTTAAAGTTAAGGGTCATATTTGAAAATTTTTCAAAGTAGACAAGTTGTCATAAAATACCTTGATTCTTATTCACGAGTTCTTATTCACGGAGTTCTTATTCATCGAAATTACTATTCACTCTAAGTATTGTTCACTCTAGTATTTGGGACACTTTTTTGTGTGAGAGTTACTATTCACGAGTTACTATTCACGGGGTTACTATTCACCGAAATTACTATTCACTCTAGTATTGTTCACTGAAAGTATTTGGGACACTTTTTGTGTCGATACTATTCACGAGTTCTTATTCATTTAATTACTATTCATGAGTTCTTATTCACTTTGAACAAAATATTTTATGAAAATAACGGCGGAAGTTTTACCGTTGATATTGTTGAACTACTCGGTAGTAAAAGTATAAGAATACGTATTGGTTGCGTAGTAAGACACGGTATTGATTATTGATCTTATGTGAGAAGTCACTCGGTTTGATTCCATTATTGTCGATTAATAATATGAATTATTATAGCGATAATGACGTTTTGTTTTATTAAGTAATAAAAAGCGAAGCATCTTTTATATATAAAAGCGTAATACTTTATTAAAGTTATTTTATAAATAGAATATATTATATTTTATTACGCGTAGTGTTGCGTAGTGTTTTGCGTAGTGTTGCGTAGTGTTTTGCGTAGTGTTTCATATAGTAAAATGTTTTTATATAAATAGAATATATTATATTTTATTTAAAAGATTTTGCTTTAAATATGGACCGTCAGATTAAAAGTAAATCAATCAGACCGTTCATGGATTAATTACTATGCATTCTATTTTCTATAAATAGAAAGCTCATTCCTTCATTATTTTCTTACTTAATTCACTTTGAAACTCTACAGAGAGAAATTATAGAGAGAAGTATATAGAGAAAATCTATAGAGAGAAAGAAGAAGAGATTACAGTACTTCACTACTTTGATATCCGGCTTTTTACTACGGTAAGGGTATTATTTGTTGTGCACCCGTAAGTGGGTGTTATTCTTTCTTATTCATGAAGAGAACTTCACGTTATTCCATTCATTATTATTACATTGGAATAACTTGTAAAAGTGGTATACCCTATACATAACTGTATATGCGTACATACCCTATACTTGGTGAAATCCTTATGTTATTCCATTCTTATTTATTACATTGGAATAACTTTGTATCTGTGAATCCCCTATACTTGGTGATCTTCTTCATTATTCCATTCTTTATTATTACATTTGGAATATCACATCGCATGTGTTTTACAAGGACTGGTTCCATTGTTTATTATTCCGCATTTATTATTACATTTGGAATATCACATGCGTGTGTTTTACAGGACACTGGTTCCATTGTTTATTATTATTCAAACATTTATTATTACATTGGATCATCACATCGATTGTGAATTTCACGACTCGTTCCGATTATTATTATTACATTGGAATAACTCGTCTATCTGCAAGACTGCATGCGTGGTGATTTCCTTTGTTATTCCATTCTTTATTATACCCGGTTGGTTAAAACTTTGACTTCTATACTCCATGAAATTAGTAGAATATTCTTGATATTTGCGTTTCATCCAAAGATCTTTCATGGAAATATTCTTACGATCATTCTTGAATTTTACTCTACAAAAAAGCAGATTATCGTATTGATAATTTGGACGTTAATAATTCCGGATAAAATAATTCTTGAACTTGTTTTATTGAATTCTTATATCATTGTCATCATCCTCATGTTTATATTTTTTAAAGTCATCGTGGCTTGTAGTGCATAGATGGACTTGGTATGATTATGACTGAGGTTCATTCGGTATAATCATGGCTTGATATAAATGATGTGACAAAAAAGTCCTCGATTGGCTTTGTAATGCGATGATGGATAGTTTTCGGTATGATTATGACCGGGGTGATTCGGTATAGTCATGACCATTGATAATTTGATGAAAGTCCTTGGACTATAGTACGAGGATGATTAGATATTGTTGTTTATTCATTAAACCGAGTCTTAGTGATAAAATTTATGAAAACCTTTTAAAACCTAAAAGATAGTAGAGATTTTATTTTCTACTTGACTCTTTTAATGGATTGCATATTCAGCTGCAGATTAAACCTGGTTGTCTATTGTATTTTATCGGTTTAACATTGTTGAAGGCTAATGATAATTTATTTCGCATTATCTTAGTCATAATATTTCTTATTGGGCTAGTTGAGCTCACCCTTTCTTTCACTTTATTTCTTCGTGAAATGAGAACATAAATTTGGGACGAAGTCGGGAAGCGAGAGTAATGGTCCGGAGGATAGCATTAGTAGTCCTCACTATTACGTGAAATAATGTGATAATAGTTGTAATGAGGACTCCTTTCGAGTTTGTATAATATCTA
Organism: Panax quinquefolius; assembly: GCA_020205615.1. Taxonomy (NCBI): domain Eukaryota; kingdom Viridiplantae; phylum Streptophyta; class Magnoliopsida; order Apiales; family Araliaceae; genus Panax; species Panax quinquefolius. The sequence continues at coordinate 11,832,687 of CM035172.1, read as the reverse complement.
GTAGACAATATTTGTATTCAAACTCACCGTTTATGTCGTATTGTATACCACGCTTATGTTAGTAAGTTGTATTTGAATTTATGTACCATGTAAGTGGCGACCCAAGATGGGTGACGTATACCTAATTTTGGGGCGCCACGGTTAAGTATCGAGCTTAGGGATATGATCCTTGGTGAGATGTGAGATAAGAACTAGGAGGGAGGCGGGAAATTCCTTCGCTAGTATGACCTACCTAAATTTATTTGGTATTTAATTGGTCGGTCGAGTATAGGGATAATATGTGATATGTTAATTAATCCTTGTTTTGTGGCGGTGTTTGAAAATGGCATCCGAGAATGTTGAGAATAAGAATGGATACATGAGAGAGGATGTTGATTCTCCACGATCAATAATCGAGACAATGTGCAACAGGAAGGCGATAATCCTCCCGTAAATAACAACACCGATCAATTGACGAACGATGAGACGCTTAAGAGGTTTTAGAATTCATGCAACATCGGTGAGAGCGACTTACGCCCAAAACGTGGGGTGGAAACACGAAAAACTCTCGGTGGTCACCATTAAACAATTCAAGGAGCTGGGACCACCGGAGTTTAAGGGAGAGCCAAAACCACTTACGGCGGAAGCATGGATAAAGCAGATTACCAAGATATTTGATGTCTTGGGATGCTCGAGAGGAGCAAAAGTTCCTTTTCACGCCTTTATGTTCGCGGCGGAGAGCAGACATCTTTGGTGGGAATCCAGAAACGACTCAACCCGCTATCTTGAAGATATCTTGGGAGAAGTTCCGGGAGTCATTCAACGACAAATACTTTCCGAAAGTATTCGCCACATGAAGGAGGTGGAGTTTATCAAGTTGGAACAAAACAATATGACCGTGTCGCAATACAAGGCAAAATTTGCGGAGTTATCAAGGTTTACGTCCCACTTGGTGGATAATGAAGAGAGAATGGCGCGAATGTTTTTAAGAGGTTTGAAGCCAGAGATACGTCAACATCTTATTTCTCATAAAGCTGCGTTTTTATTCGGGATGTTATAAATAGGGCTCGAGTTAGTGGAGTAGCGATAACGAGTCAATGACTAAATGAGAGCGGTACGGCAAAATTATAATACCGGAGAGTAGTCATCGAATCCGGTGACAACAAGCGTGGAGGGAATCAATAAAGGCGATATGGTAACCACCGGTGGTGATCGGGGCCAAAATAATAAGAATGGACATTTCAAGAAAAGTAGATTCAACAATGATGGAAAGACGACAAAGACCAAAGACCGTTGTTAAGGAAGGAGAAAGACCACCCATCATATGCTTCAAATGCGGAGGAGAGGGACACATCATCCGAATCTGCGCCATGCCGTCAAAGCATGTTATAATTGTGGAAGAGAATGTCACTTAGCTCGATTTTTGTCGTTTATCGAAGACAAATTCAACTAGGATGGAGGCACCAAAGGTACGCCCTAGACAAACCAAAGCCGTTAGTTTAAGAGAGAGCGTTTTTTTTCTCGTGACGAGGGACCGAATAAAATTATCACGGGTAAGTTAATCATAAGCTCTCATGAAGTCTATACCGTGTTAGATACCGTTCTACCCACTCTTTTATTTCACCTAGTTGTGTTCAACGTTTAAATTTGACTCAAGAAGAAGTTAAACTTTGACTTATTGGTTGAAACTTCGTTAGTAGGAGCCTTCGTTCTCGCTTACTTATTTTTAAATCTTGTTTGATTCAAATAAACATTTTCACGTTACACCGTCGATCTTATCTCTTTGAAAATATTTGTCTTTGATGTGACTTTAGAAATCAATTGGTTAACTACTCATCATGCTTTCAGTAAGGTTGTTAGCTTTTATATTCATAACCAACTTGTTGTGCGTAATTCAAGTAACCAAACTACTAAAGTCAATTATTGTCATATCAAGCCATAAGTAAAGAGCCCGAACCTTTCGTTGTTGACTTCCTTGTGTGGAATGCAAAAGCCGGACTTTTCTCAGAGGCGACATCGTGAAATGAAGATGGCAAGTTTATAGGTATCATTGTGAGGTGCTTATCTAGGTTAAGGGATAGAAGTCACAGTTGGTATCAATGTGACGTACTATCCAAGTCTTGGATGAAAGTCACAGTTTTGAATGATATTTCTATTATTAATAAATTTCTTGGCGTATTCTTGAAGACTTCCTAGCCTACCCTAGAAAGTGAAATCAAATTTTGTATTGACCCCAGTACAAAAACCCATTTCTTAAACCCTCAAATATTTCTTCAACTAAAAGGATCTGTTTACGTGGATTATGATGAAAGTCATAATAAAAGTATAGAACTAATGAAAATCATGGGTATATGAAGTATTAGTAAGTTTTATGATGAGTTATGTTGGTTGGTATGTGAAAACATGAAAGTTTCTTAGAAATCACAAAGAGTTGAAAATCAGATTTTGGTGAAAAACGTAACATGAAATTCAATTGACCATATATCCTATTATATTTTGAATTTTTGAGTGTGGTAAAGTCCTAGAGTTAGATATATGAGTTACCTAACTAATCCAAGTGGAATTATTGGAAAAGGTGTTGTAGATTTTTGTGTGGACTGATTTTAGCAAAGGAGTGCAAAAGTGTAAAACCGAAAAAGTTTGCTGCCATGATTTTAGAGAGGCTGTTTCGGCCACTTAAATTATGAGAAAAATTCTGGCCTTTTGGGACATGAAGGTATATGGTATAAAGTACCTCCTGTCCAAAAATGAGCTCATTCTCGACTTAAAATGAGCAAGTTATGACTATTTCAATATTTAGTTTTTTTTCCGATTTAAAACGCTATAACCGGAGTTCTATAACTCTGGATGACCATGAAATTTAAACTGGAAGCTCACGTTAACATGTGTAAGGTTCTGCCAAGATTTGGGAATTTTGGAGTTAAACTTGAGGTAGCTAATTTCTTAAGGAATTAATTAGAAATTGATTTTTGAAAATAGTAAATGAATTTTAAAAATTCGAGAAAAATATATTTTATTATGAGACTATATTATGCTAAATCCCAGAAAAGAAATATTTTTGGGACTGATTTGGTATTTTTCATGAAAATAGTTTAATTCTGAACATATGAGTTAAATATGTTATGTGAAGTAACAAAGTTGAAAATAGGATTTTATGGTAGCAGAATCCTATATGTAGTATATGCATATTTTTTTGATGATGAGGATTTGATAATTGGTGATGATATCTTATGAGTATGGCATTTTGAATGATTAAATGCATTATATGGTAAAAGCGTAAACAATTGAAATAAATTGTTTATAAATTTAAGAAGTGATTAAAATATTGTTATAATATTAAGGATATTAGATTATGAGATTATTAAGTGATTGATAACATGGGGATATTCTTGAATCTGGATAAATTATATTATAAATGTTTAATATTTATCCCTTTATCTCATTTGATTGATTCTTTATATCATTATCCTCACGCTTATATTATGTTGAAAGTCATCTACATGGTCCAGAAGTATGGTGCATAGATGGACTTGGTATGATTATGACCGAGGATTGTTGGTATAATCATAACGTAATTGAAAACACGATTATCTTTGGCCAGTAGTGCATGGATAATTTGTGGTCGTGATACTAATGAATACACGATTATCTTTGGGTCGTAGTGCATGGATAATTTGTGGTCGTGATCTTAATGAATACACGATTATCTTTGGCCGTAGTGCATGGATAATTTCTTGGTCGTGATACTAATGAATACACGATTATCTTTGGTAGTAGTGCATGGATAATTTGTGGTCGTGATACTTAATGAATACACGATTATCTTTGGTAGTAGTGCATGGATAATTTGTGGTCGTGGATCTTAATGAATACGACGATTATCTTGGTAGTAGAAGGTGCATGGATAATTCGTGGTCGCGATATCTTAATGAATACACGATTATCTTTGGCCATAGTGCATGGATAATTCGTGGTCGTGATCTTAATGAATATCCTTGGCACGTAGTGCGGGGATGATTCGATGATATGGATTAATTATTGAAATTTGAGTCTCAAGAATGAAATATTAATTCATGGATGTGGTAAAAGTCATTTTTGGCCATAGTGCATTGATAGACTTGGTATGATTATGACCAAGGATTATTGAGTATAATCATAATCAGTAATTGAAAACACGAATATCCTTGGCGTTAGTGCATGGATAATTCGTGGTCGTGATACTATTAAAGCTGCGTCTCAAAGATTATTGGTTTTCTGGTTGTATATATTTTGGCACGTAGTGCAAAAGATGAATTGTGAATAAATATCTTTGGTAGGATTGCAAAGATGAATTTAATGTTTTCAACGATAAAGGTATTCAAGGTATCCTCACCTCTTTATCATACCAGTCGTACACTAATTTCGGGGCGAAATTCCATAAGGAGGGAGATTGTGAGACCCCAAATTTTATGAAATAAAAGTGTTCAATTTTTCTATTTTGGTGAATAGTTAAATTGATAAAAGTTTAAAGTTAAGGGTCATATTTGAAAATTTTTCAAAGTAGACAAGTTGTCATAAAATACCGATTACATTATTCACGAGTTACTATTTACTAAGTTCTTATTCACCAAAATTACTATTCACTCTAGTATTGTTCACTCTAGTATTTGGGACACTTTTTTTGTGTCTGAGATTCTTATTCACGAGTTCTTATTCACCAAAATTACTATTCACTCTAGTATTGTTCACTCGAGTATTTGGGACACTTTTGTGTCGAGTACTTATTCACGAGTTCTATTCACTTAATTACTATTCATGAGTTACTATTCACTTAGAACAAAATATTTTATGAAAATAACTGGCGGAAGTTTTCTGGTTGATCTTTGTTGAACTACTTTCGGTAGTAAAAGTATAGTAATACGTCGTGTCAGTTGCAAGAAAGACGCGGTATTGATTATTGATGCTTATGTGAGAAGTCACCGGTTTGATTCCATTATTGTCGATTAATAATATGAATTATTATAGCGATAATGACGTTTTATTTTATTCGTAATAAAAGCGAAACATCTTTTTATATAAAATGTAATACTTTATTAAAGTTATTTTATAAATAGAATATATTATATTTTATTATGCGATAGTGTTGCGTAGTATTTTGCATAGTGTTGCATAGTGTTTCAGATAGTGTTTGCGTAGTGTTTGCGTATAAGAAATGTTTTTATATAAATAGAATATATTATATTTTATTTAAAAGATTTTGCTTTTAAATATGGGACCGTCGATTAAAGTAAATCAATCTGAATGATTCATGGATTAATTACTACGCATTCTATTTTCCTATAAATAAGCTCATTCCTTCATTATTATTTTCTTACGAATTCAATTTGAAACTCTAGAGAGAAATTATAGAGAGAAGTTTATAAAGAGAAAATCTATAGAGAGAAAGAAGAAGAGTGATACAGTACTTCACTACTTTGATATCCGGTGTTTTTTACGGTAGAAGGGGTATTATTTGTTGTATCCGTAAGTGGTGTTATTATTCTTCTTATTCATGAAGAGAACTTCATTATTCCATTCATTATTATTCATTGGAATAACTTTTGTAAAAGTGGTATACCTATACATAACCTGTATATCTTTGGCAGATACCCTATACTTGGTGAAATCCTTATGTTATTCCATTCTTATTTATTACATTGGAATAACTTTGTATCTGCTGAATCCCTATACTTGGTGATCTTCTTACATTATTCCATTCTTTATTATTCGCATTGGAATATCCTCGCTATGTGTGTTTTACACCGGACTGGTTCCATTGTTTATTATTCCGCATTTATTATTCTCATTTGAAATATCCATGCGTGTGTTTTACACGGACTGGTTCCATTGTTTATTATTATTCAAACATTTATTATTTCATTGGGTCATCCTTGCTTGTGAAATTTCACCGACCGATTCCGTTATTATTATTATTACATTGGAATAAACTTTTATGCAAGCAATCGCATTTGCATGGTGATTTCCTTTGTTATTCCATTCTTTATTATACTGGGTTGGTTAAAACTTTGATTTATACTCCATGAAATTAGTAGAATATTCTTGATATTTGTGTTTCATCCAAAGATCTTTTCATGGAAATATTCTTACGATCATTCTTAAATTTTACTCTACAAAACAAGATATCTTGTTGACAATTTGGACGTTATTAATTCCTGGATAAAATAATTCTTGAACTTGTTTTATTGAATTATTATGTCATTCATCATCATCCTCATGTTTATATTATGTTGAAAGTTATCTTTGGCTTACGTGTATAGATGAACTTAGTATGATTATGACCGTGGTTCATTCAAGATAATCATGGCTTGATATAAATGATGTGACGAAAAAGTCCTCGATGGCTCAGAATGCGATGATGGATAGTTTTTGGTATGATTATGACTGGGGTGATTCGGTATAGTCATGACCATTGATAATTTGATGAAAATCCTTGACTATGATGCAGGGGATGATTAGATATTGTGGTTTATTCATTAAACTGAGTCTTAGTGATAAAATTTATGAAAACCTTTTAAAACCTAAAAGATAGTAGTAGACTTTATTTTCTACTTGACTCTTTTAATGGATTGCGATATTCCATTGCAGATTAAACTGGTTTGTCTATTGTATTTTATCGGTTTAACTTTCTTTGTTGAAGGCTAATGATAATTTATTATTCGCATTATCTTAGTCATAATATTTCTTCTTTAAAGGCTAATTGAAATTTCACCTTTTTCTTTCACCGTTTCTTGTGAAATGAGAACATACATTTGGACGAGTCGGGAAGCGGAGTAATGGTCCAGAGGATAAGATTAGTAGTCCTCACTATTACGTGAAATAATGTGATAATAGTTGTAATGAGGACTCCTTTTGATTTTGTATAATATCTAGTAGACAATATTTGTATTCAAACTCACCGTTTATGTCGTATTGCATATGCACGCTTATGTTATGTTAGTAAGTTGTATTTGAATTTATGTACCATGTAAGTGGCGACCAAGATGTGTGACGATATACCTAATTTTTGGGGCGTCACATATACAACACTTATTCACGAATACTGGGGAATATTCATCGAAAATAAAAAATTTCTTTTCGTCCCAAAATATTTATTCGGATACTAGTTTTGATCAGATCCATGTTTTGATCAATCTTGAATTTTACACCAACGTGATTATTTTGAGGTATTTTTGGACGCGATAAAATAAAACAATCACGAATCCTTAATCCTTAATCCTTGTCATTTTGTTTCCTTTGGATTCGTTTTTTAAAATATTTTTCATCATCTACGCCTTAAATGATGATATTATGGAATATCTTTGGCTGTAGTGCAAAGATGAATGATTTCGAAGAATAATATCTACCAGGCGTAGTGCAAGCAGCATTAATGAGCAGTGTTTAGATGAACATGACTAATTGATGAATATCTTTGGCGTATGAGTGCAAAGATGAATATTTGATTCCAGATATATATTGATTGATGTTACTGAGGATAAAAGATGAGACGATGAACTTTTAAATTCATACACGGAAGATAGTAGTTTGCATTCTCTACTTAACTCTTCTAATGAATTATTATTTCACATTGCGAATATTGATTTAAAATTTGTTGCCTATCAGATTCTATTAGATTTTTTCATTGAAGACTAACGATAATTTGTTGTATATTATCTTAGTCATAATATTCTTTATCGGGCTAGTTGAATTTCACCCTTTTCCTTTTGTTCCATTTTTTTCCGTGAGGCGAGGCGAGAATATAAGCGAAAGATTTAGTAAAGGGTATGGAATGAAAGTTCTAGAGAGAGTTGTTTAAGTAGTCATCACCATTTTGTAAAATAATGTATCAATAAATGTGATGAGGATTTATTCGAGTATATATATTATGCCTGAAGATAATATTTGTATTCAAACTCATAGTTTTCTTGTTGTAATAATAAAGTCAGTAATTGTTTACATCATGTATCGATAACTCGAATGGGTGATGATACCTATTTTAAAAGGCCACAACTACAAGCATAATAAGAAAAATGTATAAAAGTTTGGTTATTGAAAAAAAGTGGACATTTAATACAGGACTAACCAAAATAAGACTCTTCTTCGTCTCCATAGTTATAATTTGATTTCTTTTAAGACATAGTTTAAGAAAATCGGTTTAAGTGGCAATTTTAATAAAAAAATTCACATATCCCCTTTAATATGGAATTAATGAATAAATTAATTACTCCTTACTTATCACATTGAAACTCTCAACTTAATTGATCATTTTAATCTACATAAACTTTCAACCAATCACAAAACGTTTTATTCCAAATTCATTTATTGAGCCTAAAAAGTTGAATTCTTTTATTGAGAATACAATAACATTAAATGTGATGGTAACAATAATGACATTGAATATTGATTCTTCAAAAAAAAAGTAATAGTTGAATATTTATTATAAGGGCATAAAAATAAAACAATGAACCAACTAAAATTTATAAATAGTAAGTAACCTATATATTGGGACATCCTAAAATAAAAAATCAGCCTATAATTATGGGACGGAGGGAGTAATAAGGACTTTTATCAATAACTTTGTGAAATATCAATTTTTTTTTAAAATAAAATAAAAATTACATTCCATTCCATTTTGAGACTTGTATGTGGTATGGACAGGCGTGGAACTAAAGCTTCACTTTCCTTTATGCCTTGACGTGTGGTCACACTTAATTTTAAATGCTAAAAATACAGTAATCCCGTGCACGTCCATATCCATATTTAAAGGGCATTTACTTGCATTTTAGTTTGGGACGGATGGACAGCTAGAGCTAGCTGTTATGTTTAACATTGGGCTTTCTTGTGTTCTCTACTTATGGTGCGATTAATTGATTAATACATTATCCACATGCATGCAGATAGAAGGTGATATTTTTTTATGTCAGTATTAACTAATTGACCAACTTAATTTTATGATAAACGAATATTTAATTCTTTTGTTAAGAGTATCCATTTGTCATGCATTCTTAATGGCACGACAGATTCCAGATGACACCCAACTCACCCTTTTAACCAATAGCAAGAATGAAATATATTTGTAGATAATGGAGGCAAGATAAGGATAAGGACCATTCATACCCAATTGACTAATCATCAAAAACAACAATCGCAACCGTCCAATTTTGAAATACAAAAGGGCAAACAAAACATGCAGACTTAAAACCTTGAAACTCAATATTCTCCGGCAGGTAAGATGGCCGCACTCACCACCCAAGCTTCGGTTGCAGTTTTCCGGCCATGTGCCTACAAATCCAGGTTCCTCACCGGATCTTCGGGTAAATTAAACAGAGAATTATCTGTTAAACCAGCAGCCTGTGACTCATTCAAAGTTGAAGCTAAGAAAGGCGAATGGTTACCTGGCCTAGCCTCCCCCGGTTATCTTGACGGCAGGTACTAATACTACATTCGCATAATCAATACATTGATCCATTACTATAACATTTTAAACTAATTTTAGTGATATGTTCGGGATTAAAAATGATCCTTGAAGTTGGTAGTTTTACAAATATACTTTTACTAGTACTAGTATAGAGGAGGAGGAGGAGGAGGAGGAGGAGTGCCTAATTTTGAACCATATGGATTTATATTATATTAGCCTGAACTGAAGCACTTTAATTTGTTGGTCCGTACAGCCTTCCAGGTGACAACGGGTTTGATCCTTTGGCGCTAGCTGAGGACCCAGAGAACTTGAAATGGTTCGTTCAGGCTGAGCTTGTGAATGGACGTTGGGCAATGTTAGGTGTTGCTGGAATGCTATTGCCCGAAGTTTTCACGAAGATTGGTTTAATAAACGTCCCGGCCTGGTACGATGCAGGCAAATCCGACTACTTTGCATCATCGTCGACCCTTCTCGTGATTGAGTTCATCTTGTTCCACTACGTAGAGATTAGAAGGTGGCAAGACATCAAGAACCCAGGAAGCGTTAACCAAGATCCCATTTTCAAGAGCTACAGTTTGCCCCCCAATAAAGTTGGCTACCCAGGCGGCATCTTCAACCCCCTCAATTTTGCCCCCACTGTGGCGGCTAAAGAGAAAGAGCTTGCCAACGGTACCCTTTCATTCCCCCTTTTCTCCCTTCCCTTGGGATTATATATCTCATGATAATTTTTTACAGGGAGACTGGCAATGTTGGCATTCTTAGGGTTTGTTGTTCAACACAATGTGACCGGAACAGGGCCATTTGACAACCTCTTACAGCACCTGTCTGACCCATGGCACAACACAATCGTACAAACATTCCGAGGTTGATGGGTTACTACTGTACAATTCTTTCAAGAGGAATTAATTGAAACTCGGTTTGTTACATTGTTATTATGTAAACAATGAATGGTTTTGGACTGAAAATTCAGGCTTATTAATTGTACCTTTATTATTTTTTTAATGTACAGGGGAAGTAAGATATGCTATTATCATTTATATTAACTTTAACAAGCTCCTCCAAACAAGCAAAATAAAAATATAACAAGATGCATCATCACAAAAGTATCACACATGAATTACTTGTCTCTGTTTCTGTATGTTTCCTATGCAATCATACGTTTTGCAGTATAGTTTGCTACTGAGGTAAACCTAGGAGAGATGCCACTGCCTGTTGCTGATTAGTAGGAGAAAAACAGCTGATCACATGGACGAACACCTGATCTTTATACAGTGTCTTTATAACATTTCAGCTCATTAGTCATTGCAGTACGCCTCCAGATATTGCAGACTATTGTTACTTTCCGGCTAAAGTTCAACATCAAGGACTAAAAATCCAAGCAAAGTTGTGCACATGATGTAGAAGTTTCTCAGCCAACAATTTTCGGTAGCTAAAGTTCATCTGGTTGCTGCAAGAAATCAGACAACATTAACAACCACTCATAGGTTTAAGAGGTAACATTTATTTTAGTCATACAACATATCAATAAGAAGATGGCATGTCTATTTATTTCATTAACCAGCTACTGATCCAGATATTATAATGAACAAAAGACAATAATCATAAGTGCCTTGCTATATTCAAGTCAAAACTGGGTTAAATTTGGTCGAACAACACATTATAGCTACGTAACCATTACACTTGGAATATGTAATTAGCAGAATAAGCAAGGGCTGAAAAAATGAAACTTGAAATGTCACATGCATTAACTCCTCACGGTTCCATTATTAGATCACTTTTCAGATACATTTACAGTCGGAAAGAATCCATGATTTCCACACAGACCCTTATTTCATTTAGTAATATATACTTAAAATCTACAGTTGACCAAAAAAAAAATAAGATGTACTAGTATGGATGTCCTGCAGATAATGTCTCAACCGCATATTGAAATCTGTGAAATTTAAAATGAACATCTAAATCATGACTCAAAAGTGATAGATAATTCCATGTAAAATACTAAAATGAACATCCATAACTATATCTAGCACATATGGGTATGTTTTATGTGATCAAGTGTGGAACAAAATAAGTTCCTTTACATAAACATGTCTTCCCTTTCCAATTACCCTTTCGATTATGGCATTTGATAGATTTCGTTATACCATTTTTCTTAGTTGTACTGGAACTGTTCATTCCATATACCATGAAACTTTTGGTAAAGACTAGGATGGAGTCTCTCCAGAGGGAAGCATTTCAGACTCTCAAATAATCTTTCTTTGCTTAATACAGCAGTAACAAAGAAGATGATTATTGATGGATAAAATCTACAATTGTTGAGAAAAGCACCATGACCGGTCAGAGAAATGCTAACCTTCGAGTATGAACTCTCACTAAACATGGGAACAGTGCAAGACCCACATTCAGGGACCCAGGAATGATGTACATTGTTGTAGATGGGTCTAGGCAGTTCAAGATTGCTATTGATGTGATAACCCCCAGGGTTTGCTTGCAAGTTTGCCTCTGTCTCAGGCCTTTGTTTTTCCACATTTGGCAAATTTAGATTGCTGAAGGAATGGAATGGATACTGCTCACTAAATTGTAGCTTCAAGCAATCTGTACTACTTAGTTCATTCAGGGCACCTTCTTGTCTTGTATTATCAACTTGTCCTGTATTGCCAATCTCTGTTTGTTTGCCCGTCTCAAATAAACCAGAATAGCTTGGAAGGGAGGCATCCCTTGAACACACTGCAGCTCTACAGAGAAAAAATCATCCAATTTATAATAACGCAAAAGAGATATATCCCCTTTTTAAGACAGTTCAGCAAAAGTTCAAAGTATCCTCATTATACTATCAACCTGAATGAATTACAGTCTCTGAAACCTCATTACAGTGTGAACAACAGAACATACAAGTATCCAAATTTGACAACAAAATTTTTTCCATATGCACAGATTTACTGACGACACATAGAAAGGAGACTTACCTTGCCTGCAGATAACTTGGTTCTTCAGGTAGTATGACATGGTGATTTTCATTACTTGGAAGCCATGATAGGGGTTGACCTTCTTGCGTACCACCAATAATCAGAGGCAAATGCATCCCGGTCTGGAACTGTAATGCAAGATTGTGCCCATCAGAGGGCTTAGCCGTTTTGTGTACATGAGCTAAACAATTCTTTACCTGATTATTGCAATCTAGTGGCAAGAGTCGGTGAGCTCCCAAGTTTTCCTGCCAAGATGAATCAAATATGACAAAATATTTGTTTTATTTAAATATCACTGGATTATCCAGATTTCTTAAAATCAGTGAGTATTAAAACTCCACCTCCATTCTCAGCGTGTGTATAAGATCAAAAAGTATTAACCCCAATTTCACCAACCCACTCTCAGCATTTGCGACGGTAAGCGGCTCACTACCAAACAGCCTTGTATTGACCATACAAGTTCACTAAACAGCCTCAACTCAATTCCTTATATCCAAAACTAGTTGGTGTAGGCTAAAAATGAATCCTACTTAAAAGTGTAAAAGTGAAAAGCAAAGAAGCGGAAAGAAAGACAAACCATATAAAGGTAATAAAGATAAAATAGTAAATAAAAATAAAATAGATACAATAAAAGGACAAAATGTAAGATAAATTAACAGAAGTTAAACACAACCACATGAAAACAAACATAGATATATACTCCCTCCGTCCCAGGATAATAGTCCTGATGGACTTTTCACGCATATTAAGAAGAGTAATGAAATGACAAAATTGTCCATAATAATATGTCATTAATTATTTTCAATGTAGGTGAGAGAATGACTTTCTAGCTATTCAATTCAAAATATTATCTCTCCATACTTATTAAATATAGAGAGAGAATTAGAATAAGAAAAGTATGAGATATTTAATGCTACGGGCATAATAGGAAAAAATGTGTAAAAGTTTGGTTATTAAAAGAATGGGACTACCCAAAATAGTAATAAGGACTTTTATAATGAGACGAAGGGAGTATAACAAAGAAGTTGAACAAAAAGAACCAAAACAACAAGTTGCCACATCCTACTCGGCCTCTACTATGTCGATCACATTTCTCCACTCACTCCTAGCACAAGCCATGCCCACAGTTACCTTCCACTCTTTCAATTTTCTTTAGACTACGTTTCCGCAAGTAATTTTTGGTCTACCTTTCCCGTTTCTTACATCTTTCTCACATCTGTAGGTCTCATGTAGGTCTCTGTGGAACACATACAAACCATCTCAACTTATGCTCCCTCATCTTTTCCTCAATTTGGTGCTACCGAACCTTCTTTCGAATATCATCATTTTTAATACTATCCAACCTTAAGACCACACATCCACCTTAACAATCAGCCCATCACTAAATAATCCATTCATATATTATTCTTAACGTCCTTCACCAAAAAAATAATAAATAATATCATGTCAAATGAACTTAAGACTTGAGCTACTAATCTATAAAAAATTGTGGGAACTGCTTTTTGCAAGTCTTTTTGATATCAAGGCCCATTTATCGTAGATATGAGAGCCTGTGTGTATATGTCAAAAAAAAGTTTGTGGAAATAACAATTCCCAAAAATTGTAAGGTTATTATATTAAACCAATAGGCAAAAAGCATTACTTCCAAAACCAAATGTAGTAGTCCATTTTGTTTAATGTTTTATTCGAAAAAGAATATCATACCTTATGCATGCATATATGGTTAAGTGATTCCCTTAGCGAATCTTCCATCTGCCTAAGATGTTCAATGTTGTCGATCTTATCCGGACTGCTCCAGTAGCTGAAACAAGTACCATAACATCTTTTATGACCTATCAATTGAATACATATAATCGTATATAAAGTCATGGCATTTAATGTAATGGACTGCGTGAAAAAAAAAGGTTATAGAAAAGGTTAATTCATTAAAAGATAAACAGTACCACAGCCCAAGGGAATTTATTAACCGAGTCTGAAATTTCTCTGAATTCTTTTTAAATTTTAATGTGTAATCTCTTGCATAATGAAAAATACTGACACTCAATATATGGTTTTGACCTAGCCAACATGTTTATTATAATGAAGTATTGTCCATAAATTACTTCATGATAATATAACAAAACATGTTTACTACATAACCATCCAGCTCTAAGATTTCAGAAAACAGAGCCAAGCAAAGAATGCAACAATTGAACTTAAATCTCCAAATTGCACCTTAATCTCTTATGCACTTCTGCAAGTTGAGCTCGCAGCATATTTATGTGGTTGCTCAACTCCTGTACGCAAAAATTGAACAATGGAACATATTATTGATGAGCATACATTTATATACAATTCTTAACAAAAATAGTAACTTAAATATTCAAAACTTCAAGGAATTTGGTGCTGAATAATGGGGAGCACCTCAACTGATTGATTGCTGAAAAAAGAGTAAAAAGACAAGGGAGTTAGATCTTTCACAAAGTTAAGATTTAAGATGGCAGAAATGACAAGAATAATATACCTTGAACACAAAAAATCTTGTATATTTACATCATGGTCAAGCTTCTTAAAAGTCTTCCTCAAAGCCTGTATTCTCAAGAAAGCAAACAAACATAAATGTAAAATTATGAAGTGATGATCTTTAACTTTTAAAAATACATGAAAAAGAATAGAAAACATAAAATTGGCCGTGAAAATTATGCATACCTCAAGGCTCTCCAACTTCCTGTTCAAGTCAGGGTCAAACATAAAATTCTTAGAAAAAATGCTATGCAAAATCACATGAAGAAAAGGAATCAAAGTTTTAGGATGAAAATCGTTGTACCTTTTTCCCCTTTCTTGAGGAGTTAGTTGGGCAAATTTTGCAATTACCTCGTCTATGTTGCTGAAAATAAAAAATGATACGACATATTGCAAAACATATTCAACCACAATGTTTGTGAAAGAGCAAAGAGTAAAAATCAGTGAGTGATGCAGTTCACATTTAGGATAACTTAAATAGTGGTACCCAATGCGCAAGGTTCCCGCAAATTGCAGGGTTGAAACTTTTTAAATGAATGGAAACACATGCTCGCTTAAAATAAAATAAAGGCGTAACAATTCATTGTTGCAAACATAGTTATCAAAATCATACGATATACGCGATACGTATCGTACGATATGATGTGATAGCGAATTGAAAATGACACCATATCATACGATTCAGATATGATACGTATACAATGCACTATACTTTTTAAAACTAACAATCAACTTGAAAAAGTTTTTATATAGATCCGAAAGAGTAAAAGCAAAACGTTTGATTCTTCTATTTCAAATGAAGAGGTTTTCTGGCATTAAGATATTTTATAACGCTTGATGAGCCTTTAATAGTTTTTATAGTTTCATATCTTTTTTCTAGATAGTCGTTTTATTTTTCTCACGTCACTTTCCACTAGAAGAAACATAAATCTCCACTTGTTAATTTCAATTATTCTTTTCTTTTTTTATATAGTCTAAAGGTGAATATGCATTTTTGTTTTTTCTTGTTACTTTATATTGATTATTAAAATAATATCTAATAAATCAATTTAGTTAATTTTGGCTACTATTTAACTTTAGAATTTATTTTTAGTCTATAATAATATTTACTTGACAACTTTAGTACATAGTTAAACTAATATTCTTGATTGTCCAATAAATTGTGTGTTTTATATATTTAAATATATATTATCACATTTTCCCTTTCATTTTTGTATCGTACGATACGATACATGAAACACGATACGGAGGTTTTCGATACACAATACGATTCACAATTTAACAACTATTGGTTGCAAAAGTTATTATACCCAAGTGCAGGTGGCATTGCATGAGAATGCATGGAATCATACGATTGCCAACAATAAATATTTTAAAGTCTTTAATCTGTGCTTAGACAATGTTGATCCCCAACATATAAAATTCCCAACTCTTTGAGTTTAGAAAACTAATATTTTTGCATGGAAATATGATACTTCTACATGGATCTTTGTGGATGTGAGACCCACTCACTATTCATGTGAGATGAACAATGTGGATCTTTCCATGTCAATTCCCTTGAGTTTATTCTATTTCACTATTAGTCGTTATGTTAATATCTCATTCCGTCCTTGAGTTTGTGAACATAACCCATGTAACTAAAAAAATGCAGAATCTTTTCCGCACACTTATGAACTATAATCTATAATTTTATTTTATTTTGGCACCCGAATCAACTGTCATTCTGGGTAAACTCTGAAACCATGACAAGAACCTACAGTAGGCTTGATAACCTCCGCTGCAACTTGAGCCACCCATTGAGTTTAGAAATGCATTATCAACTTATGTATTCAGAAGCCTCAAACAAATCATTACAAAGGCGTATAAAATAAGATACATGAGACTTAAACTGATAATTGTGTATCAAATAAGTATATAGTTTTTAACCATGACTTCAAATATGAAACGATTTTGCCAAACGAAAAATACCTGTGAGCTCCACCAAATATAGTAGGCTTTCCAGATGGGGAAAACATTAGGAGGACAATATCGATGTCGCATAATATTGACAACTCTTTAGCTTTCTTTAAGATTCCACCTCTCCGTTTTGAATAGGTTACTTGACGGTTGCTAGTATTCTCTAATCTTTTTATCTTTAGCTTGACCCTCCCCATCCTGCAAACATATTAATAAAGAAAAAGTATAATTTTCCTGAGGGCATATAAAATATCCCAGGAAGAAATAAATGTACTATGGTGAGAGCTATAATAATGCAAATTGACTTTCATTCACCAATAATATCCCCGTGAGGATCTAATAAAAAGATGTAGCAAAAAGAAAAAGGGAATATTGTTTAAGTAAATTGAGAATACCTCAAGGATATGACATAAAAAGTTCAAAGAGTTGGACATCCATGAACGGTGTATCTCTGTTCCTATAAGGACATGACAAGATTTGTCGCCCACATATAATAACTAAGAATTTGGAATTCAAATGAAGCTGAAATTGGAGTATTCATAGCCCAGATCAAAAACTCACTCAGGACTAATAAAGAACAAACACTTACCTATCACATTCTTCCCAGCCCTTTAAACAACGAAACCCTATTTTTCTAAGACAAATAAAACTACATATATCGAAGAGGGAATGAGAAGCATCATCATAACAGAAAATACCCAGATAAGAAAATGGAATGAGGAACAATAAATCATGAGATAACGCTAATGAAATGAAGTAAAAACATAACAAATTTACAGGCAACAAAGTAGAAGAGAAAGAGAAGGAAGAATATTAGAGAGAGAAGGAGAAGGGAAAGCTTACGAGAAATGAGGTTGGTAGCCTGAAAGACAACAATACAATACAATGACCGGTGATTATTAGAAGAGCTTCCGAACCATCAAAGATCTGGTGCGCGTGACGTCCAGTAGTAGGGTTAGAAAGGTCTTTTACCATCTATTTATTACACGCCATATATATATTATATATAATAGAATAAAATACAGTGACACCCCCTCTAGATAATCATAATAACACTCACCTCCCTTCTAGTTTCTTAAGTAACAGTTAATACCACTACAAGTTTTTAGAGTTGACTAAATAGATAAAGTTACACATTTACCCTTGTATTTTATCAAATTTTAATTATTAAATAATATATATATATATATATATATATATATGTGTGTGTGTTTAATTATCCTTTTTTTAATACAATACATTTTAATTATAGTTTTATTTGTAATTAAAACTATCTGATTTAAATTGTTGGTAACTTATAAAAACTAATTTAGTTTAATTAACACATATTTTTGGATAAGTGATACAAATATTAAAAAATTTAAATTAAATTATTAATGAAGCTATTCTAATTAGAGTGATCGAAAGTATATTGATAATTTAGTTTTTGGTGCTTAACCACAAAAAAATATTATTTGAATTTTTAGTTTCATATTATAATTTTATATGTTAAATTTTATTGAGTATATATTAAAAAAATTGGGATATTTATGATTTTGATTATATTTTTTAGTATACAATTGACGTTATTTTTATGCAATGTTAAATAAAAAAATATAATTATATTTATTACTACCTCTATCTTGTAAAAAAAATTTTTAATATATTTATATATATTTTTAGTAACAACATTTGTCATTTTTTTGTAAATAATTATGTTTAAGTGTGACTTATGTTTAGTTTAATATATGAGAAAAATAATTAATATAATTTTTAATACTTTTGTTATATGAGTAATAAGATTCGTTTAAATTGTAATAATAAGTTTGTTTTACGTAAATTTTAATATTTGAAAAAATTATTATTATTTTATTGGGTTAATTTGTAATTTTTATGGGTATTATCATTATACTTTTTAATTACAAAAAAATATTTGAATATATATCACGTAAATTTTAATATTTGAGAAATTTAATTAGTAAAAAATTTTGACTTTATTTTCCTGATAAAATGAATATTTATTATTTTTTGACTTTAATGTTATTTATTGCACAATTTCATAATTTAATTAATTAAATCAAGTAAAGTAAAAATTATGATATACAAATTTATATTTAGTGGAGAAATTAAACATTATAACTTGAAGGGTGTATTAGACATTATATTAAAAATATTTTTAAATATTAGTTGGTCAACCACACTAGGGGTAGTGAATGTTACATGTTGTAGACTAGAGGGGTAGTGACTGTTACTTGAAAAACTAAAATGGTGATGAGTGTTATTATGATTATCTACAGGGGGTGTCAGTGTATTTTACTCTATATAATAAATAATCAAAAACTTGATAGTATATTTTAATAATGGTAAATAATTGATATTTCCAAAAGTGAAAATGTTATGGAACTTGTGAAATTAATATTTTTTCTAAAATATTAATTCCCTAATTATATAATAATTTTTTACAAGTTATCAAACTTAATTATTTTAGTTAATTATTTTTTACATATTTATTTTCCTTTTTTGTTTAACACCACAATTATGGAGGAGGGTTGGTACTATAACTATAACTATAGCTACAAATTACAAATAAATTTAATAATAAAAAATGTATAGAAAACATCAGTCTCCATTTAAACACAAGAAGCCAATGATTTGAAACTAAACTTAAAAGAAATGTTTCCTTTTCATCGACCCCAAAAATAACTTTTTAAAAATTCCAACATATAAAAACCATCTTTCCGATGGGATCCAAATAGTCACCAGCAAACACAAAATCATTGCACAAGAGTTCATATAAATTGTTTAAACATAATTTGCAACATTTACCATTTACACTCCAGCCATAATCAAATCCACCAAAAATTTAGTAAGGAACTGGGACATAAATTAAGCATACACACATGAGATGTATACAAACTGATGATCAAAAGAAAATCTCCAACAATTTCAGTAGCAGCAGCAGCAGCAGCGGCTTTGGCTTTGCTGCAAATTTGTTCAATGCTCTACAAAAAATTGAACTTGTTGAAGTTCAGAGCAAACATCATGCAACAGATGCCCGCACTAAATGAGATGCATGCTGGTGGAACTGGTGTAGCACTTCTATCTTTGTTAAGTAACAACACCAAAAAATTGACAAATGTAAACCATAGGAGAGACCTCCTACAGCAGCACCTCACTACCTCAGCAACTCCTCCTCAGCGATTCACACTATATTTTGAGCCATTATGCATGGTTAGGGAGGTACTTGTCAAAATAGGATTTGAAAGCTTCTTCCTCCAATTCCTCCTCTGTCAGTAGTTTTGAGGAGTGAGCAAATTTCATGTTTGGGGGAGGCTTAACTGCTCCCAACTCTGTCAATCTAATAGAAAAATGGCTTCCAACTGTGTCAACAGTTCCAGTGATGAAATCCGACCTTGGCAAATAATCCTTCATGCGGCATATAAAGTCCAAATGACTCCTTGCCTAAACAGACAGTAGAACACTTAGAGAATGCTAGGCTCAATGTGTAACAGTTACCACAGAATTATAGATAGCATCTATCAAGTAATCTACAAGCTTACATGAATAAGTGACCTTATATAATAAAATACAACAGTAAAATAGTAGATATTATTAATCAGCCATATTCTTCTGGCTTCATAATTTCTTGGCAATCCTTGGGCTGGGAGCAAGTAAGATTAGCCTTCCCTAATTTTCAACATAATACTACCAAACCATCAAATCCTAGTGTTCTAAAAATCCCCGCCTAGGCGCTAGGCCCCCTTGGCGCCTCGCCTAGGCGCTAGACCCCCTGACGGCAAAAAAATCCCTCCAGAAAATTAGGTGGGGTCTAGGCGAAGAGTTTTTTTTATTTAATAACTACCCAAACCAGATCTTGATATATTTATTTTTATAATGATTTACTATATTCATAATACAGGTTGTAGCATATCAAATCACAACAAGAAGTGAACAATATCAAGTCAAAATGGATAATTTTATTATAGTTGTAATTTTTTGAACTTGTACCAACTTTAAATTATATAAATGATGATACATTTGTAATATTTAGTTTAATTCAATATAATTCTTAAATTTATGTTTAGTTTCTTAAGTTTTAATATTGAATTAAATTCTTGAAATTTTAAATTTTATTATTTAATAGCAATCTTGTTTATGAATAAAACTAATACGTTAAAAATATGTTTGAATTTTGAACAATTGCATGTTTGTGTTTGATTTTTGACATTAACAATATGGATATGTGTTTGAACTTTAAGTAAATGCCTTTATTATCTTTATTATAGGTTGTTTTAATTTATATTATTGTTTTGTTTGGATAAATGTAAGATAAAATATTAAAATTGACTTACAATAAAAAATTCCGCCTAGGCCCCCTTCGGCAACCCCGCCTCCTGCCTAGCGCCTTTAGAATATTGATCAATCCTAAAGATTTGAATAAGTTTTATCAATATTTTTATTCTAATGTTTATTTATGGTGACAGATATTCCAAATACTAAGCGAACCAGGGAAACAGAAGCTACGTAAATGAGCATGCATAAGTATAAAAGAAAAGATACATTTGCAAATGCAACATACTCACATTTGTCTATAAATAAACAAGGAAATCAAGATTCATATAAGATGGTCCAAAAAGTTGACACGAGTCTTTGTTGTGCTAACTGAAGACAACTATAAACATTTAAGGTACTGGTGTAGGATCATCCTCACAGAGATAATTAAGTGGCATCATTGCATATACTTGAACCGATCAATAGCATACCAGTCTATATTCGGGAACCTTTTTTGGAACCTTGAGATAAGCCATGTTATTGATCTCGTAGTCCCACAGAAAAGATGTATGGTGAATCCAACGCTTTTTTGTAATGGATTGAGCATTCCCACCAAACTTGCGGCTGCCAAACACATAATCTAAAACATGGGAGATGGATACTGTGAGAAAGCTTGATTGTCAGCTATGAATATCGGAGTAAAATTAAGGTAGATAAACTACGCATTAGGTCAAAATGAGGTAAAACCAAAATAAGAAAGGAGTCACAAAGTAAAGCTAAAAAATTTAATTTCCCATTAATACTTCCAAAAAATGACATGGGCAAGTAATTATCTGTCAAAAAGGTATTTGTTTCTTTCGGGACATTATGACCAAGAAACGTGTGCCCTATATTCTTAATAATTAGTGTGGCTATGTAAAGAAAATTAATTGATGAACGAAACTACGTATACATTCTCAAAAGGGAAAAAGGTTTAACTAGCCATTTAAAAGTAAAAATCATTGCATGTATTATATTTGTACAGCTTTTACATAATGACTGGCAATTTACATTAAATATTCTAACAGAATGTGGTCGAATCTGCATACCATTCTCACAGAGGTTAAAATTACCAACTCCTTGAAATACTTTGCTGTACAAGAGGCTGCTCCAAGACATGATAGGTTGTGGATATGGTTGTACACCAGGAACATCATCCTTGTTGCATATAAATGTAACAAACATTGTACCACTATCTACTATAACAGTACCTCCCCCACTAAATCTTCTGATTACAGGAACCTTGTCTCTCAGCACAGAATGGATTTCAAGAAGTTCAGCAGGCTTCCTAAGCAAAAAGATTCATTTAACCCATATTAACTTCTTGCTAGACAGATGAAACCACAACTTGGGAGGATGAGTAAGGGAAGCTGACCCTGCAAGTAAACTCTTATATAACCAAGTCATGCCACCATAGTCCTATCAAATCAAAAATAGTAGCAGTATTATTTAATATTCATATATTTCCATGACATGAATGGATCTCCCCTCAACCAAGTACCATCACACTTCATTACTACGGAATTCATTTTAGCCTAGCCCAACAAGCTTGGGATATAAAGCGTTGTTGAGTTGAGTAATAGCTTACTACAACTATTTAATACTTTAACTGTCAATCAAACGAATCAAAAGATGCATATATTAATTGGAATCAGAAAGTCAGCATATGATGTAAATCTTAGTAGCAAAGCACACTGAACCAGTCTCAATCTTGCCAAATTGCTATTGAAACCCCCAATGGCATCTGTGTGGGATTCAAATGAGCATATTGTGCATGCACGAGCAAGTAAGTTTTTTTCCCTACTTTTTAGTACCATCTACAAGTAAGGGTTTCAGGATTTTCAGAAATAGGTGATTAGTGGCAATTGTGCATTTCCAAACAACGATCCAATGAAGTAGTGGATTCTGTGTGGTCACCATATCTTCAATTAAAGGAGCAAAAATAAAATAGGAGCAACTTGGCTAGGACAAATCTTCACAAACATTGTGTGAAGACCAATCAGTAATAACATAAACTCAACAATGCCTGAACGCCTTTTATTAGCTAGTTGGGGGTATGAATACCATGTGGTAAAAAGAAAAAATAAGAAACAAAAGATCAAATAAAAACAGGTAAACCAACCAGAAATGACAAAATTTTATATATATATATATATACCCTGAGATCCCCATGACAATAGTTGGACTATTTGTTCCATCATTAATGATACACCAGTTATCTGAGGAAGTCCGAAGAAGCTGCTCCTCCAAATGTAGTTGCTGCAGGATTGGTACTCCTTTCAGTTTTACAAGATTCATTAATGGAAGCCGCAAGCTTCTGCTTTGTGGCATAATCATCAGAAGAATTTGACCAGATCCCTCTGCTCCTTATCTTTGGATATGGATAAACTATATACAAACTTTTATGAGTATCCCGAATTAGATGTTTTCTGATATCCTAAACCGGATCTTAGTTGTTAGATGCCTGCTATAACAAGGTAACAAAAATGAGATGCCAAAGACATGGAAAAAAGAAACACAATAAAATCATGTAGATTATGATTAGGAAAGCTGAGATAAAACAATAAATCTTGCTAATATGTATACTTCCAGTAATTACGCAGTTTAAGTGCGATTTCAAAAAAAAAAAAAGTGATCTAGTAGCTCTAATGTCTGTTTACAATTCTCGTATGCAACTATAGTCACTGTGCTAGTGAGCTGCATTGCACTATCAAATATCTCCCCGTGTCTCCCAAAATAATAAGAAAAACCAGTAATTCAATACGTTAAAAAAAGAGTAAAGTTTCTTGGATCAGATAATTCATATACATGACGATGATGTTTGTATTGATACCGTACAAATAGAGAGGGAACTCTGGTCGCCGGTATTAACTGAGCGTCAACTGAAGAAAAGGGAACGAAAATAGGCTCCGGTCTTTGGGGAGACTGAATTGCTGGTTTTAAACCTAATCAATCTGTTTGGAATCAACATCTTTTGGGAATTCATGTAAAATTGTAAATAGATTAATAAATTCTTTGTCTATTAATATTTCTCTCTTATTCATTATTGATATTAAAAAAATTGTACCACTATTAAAAATTTAAATTTCTGTATGCTCAAAAGTCAAATCTCAGTAGCATTTTGATATCCTCTCTGAAAATTTTGTTTTTTATTTCTTTATATTAAAACAAGTTTCAATTATTTATGAAATATATAAATATTAGACCTACTATATTTTTATGTTTATTTTAAATTTTGTGATTATTAATTTAATAGTAATCGCCAGTATAACAAACTTGAGAAAAAGTTAATTATTGTTGGGCTTAACTGGTTGAGGGGAAATCCTAATATTCTTATTTTCATTAGCTCAAGAAGCATGTGTTGTGGGCACCGTGACATGCGGCCCATGAATTTCCATCCTATTAGTATTTGTTAAAATCGCAATTCAAATATAATAGGAAAGCATAAAAATGTAATCTGGATCAAATACTAATAGGATCGCAGGTCGGCTTTTAACTCATCCTATTATTATGTTCATTTGTGCTAAAGCCAAAAATATCAAATATTAATAGACATATAATTATCATTATTATTAAACAAGAACCACAATTCCAACCGTAGTAATTAATATTGACATACTAGAAGTAAGTGGCCGAAAAATCATTATTGATGATCCAAGCTAGACCACACATATTATATGGGATAGATAGAACTGATATTTATTTGCTGAATAGACAAATTGATCGAAAAAATCATGAACTGAAATCAGAATGACTCTTGTTGATGAAGGTAAATAGTCCAGCTAGAGTTAATCCAAAGGATTAATTTAAACCTTGGTCAACCATCACCATAAGGCTGATATAACCTGACAGTTTAGGCCCTCTCGTGGAAGCTGAGGGACCTCGAGAAAGCTGCAGGGTTTGCCTGCAAAACTGGAGATGGCTTGATTACACGACTCCTTTCATCTTTCTTTGATTGGAAGGCCTTAAAGAGGCCTTCGTTGCTAATGGAATCATTCTTTATTCCGAGAGTCGCCCATATAGTACTCTTTGCAGCTTCATCAAGATCCTTCATTCTTAAAGTTTTTGGAACCAGAACAAATCTCTCTGAATGGATTTTTGCTAAAGGTTCCTGTTCTTGCACCTTGCTTGGCTTAAGCAAGTCGCCTTCCCTGGAATGCTTTCCTTATATTGGTGATTTTGGATCATAACCTGCCTTTTGGTTTGTCAGAGGAGATAGCAGAGAAAACCAAGGAATACTCCAAGAACCTGGTACATTACAATTCCAATAAGGTGTTGGGTAGTACGGAAAGGGAAATCCCGCAGGGAAAATGACTGGCACTGAAACTGCAGACTTCCAGGGACAAGGCGAAGGAACCCCAGGAAGGAAAGGAAGTTGAGAAGCGAAGGCATGAACATTCAACACCTTTGGCTCATTAACTCCAATTTACCTCCCTTCAATATTTGAATTCGAAGTCGTGATGGAAGATCCATTAGAACAATCGTCACCATATTCTCCTCCTTTGCAGGAGACTGGGTCTCCTTGTTCAAGTATGTAGAACCCATTTTGGGTACTATTTGAGACCTTTTTCTCCGCAAGATTTAAAACACAAAGCATGGATTCACGAAGTGGAGTGTCTGAGCCAAATGAGAGTACTGTTCCATTGTTTTGGTGGATTCCATTAGGACCGTCAATTTGAGCTGCATGGACAGCTTCAGATATGGTTATATGACGACACTGTAAATCAGAATTCTTGTTCTTGCGACAACCGGCTCCTACAGGAACGTTTCTCATGGTGCCACCAGAAGTCCAATATCTCTTACAGCTCTTGCAAAAATACCTGGGTTGACTAACATTATAATTGTTGTAGTAGCAGAACTTTGTGTCCTTGCTATTACAGCGAGGACAAGGAAGAATTTTGCCTGGCTTCTTCAGAGTTTTCTGTTGTGAGTTAGTTGATCAGTTTCTTTGTCGCAGTTTCTTCATCAATAGAGGGAGTTTTAGGGTTTTCATTCAACTCTGGCGATGCTTTTGATTCTTCTGTTATTGGATGTGGCACTTGTTTTGCAGTCTTGGCTCAGTTTGTTCATCTACATGATCCTGAAATTTGAGCATAACTTTCCATAAGTAGCAGGTAAAGATGTCATGGACTGAATTAACATGATAGTAAAAATATGGGTCTAACTTCAGAGGAATTTATTTTCCTGATTAGTCCTAACAAACAATGCACATAGTATTTGGATACATTGATCCCCTTTTGAATCCCTTGACAAGAACCAAACAAGAAATGGATTTAATTGGAAATCCCTTCATATGATTTTTTTTCCTCCGGAAAATACTTGGTTCAAAATTTGTCATTTTTATGGTAAGATCACAAGTCCGAATGCTCCCAATGGATAATGATATCAATACTAGTTATACAAGAACCTATTTAAACACCTAGAACCCAAACATATCATTTAGGCTTGTGAAGGCAGCAGGTCCTAAGCTAACATGCCACGGAAGACGTAAATGAAGCTCAATGGCAGGGTGTATATATATATATATAATACACTTGCAAAATCCACAGGGAAGAAACAGGCTGTCCAAATGGGTAATATGGATACAGCTGCAAGTAGAAGGGACCATCCATACAACTTATCCCTTAATTGTAAAAAATTATTCGACACACTGGCATATATATATATATATATATATATATATATATATATATATATATAGAAGAGAGAAGCGAGATCGAAGTCATCAGATATTCTTTACTACGTCTTACATTTGGCTTTTTAGGTGATGATTTAGGTCATACAATCGTCGCTCATACTTTTAGCGACGGACAACATATAGCGTCATTAAAAGATATATTTACGGTTGTATTTAAATCAAACCGCATTAAAAAAGGTAAAGAGTAATAGAATAAGAAAGTAATGATGACTGATCTAATGACCGTAGATATATATATATATATATATATATATATATATATATATATATATATATATAGTTTGAGGATTCAGATTTTGCTCTTTACCTTATTTAACATACATCGATATCCCACTTTAGCGATTTACTGCAGTGCGACGTCAATATATAAACCGTCGCCTTAATTTTTAGCGACGGATATATATATAATTTTGATCGAACTTATAGCGACGGTCCATCCGGTAAAAGGGTGTCACAGAGTATGATAGATAAAGAGTAAGTTTAAAGATAAGTACGTATCATATATACTTCATAAAATATATATATATATATATATATATATATATATATATATATAATTATTTAGATTCAATATCTTTTATGGTTAAAAGAATTGAAGTTATTAAAATTAAATAAATCATGACGCAACCCTCTTGAGTTATCAACATGCTTCTGAAACTCAGTGTTGAATGAAATAGTACTAAATATTCTTCTTCGTTGCTTTGTTTTTTCTTTTTGGATGTGTAGAACGAGATATAAAAACTCCGGTGCCTTTGTTTTGATATCTTTTACAACTTTAATATTGTGTTATGCTAAATTGTTAATTTAAATTGCATAAAATTTTGTTGTTTTAATTAGTTTTATAACCGAAACTGCACCAAATGAAACCGCACCGCATTTATCAAAAACCGAATCAAGACCGCACAAATCACAAAGTTAGCTTTATGCGTAATTTCAATTTATCAAACAAAGACCTAAACGATTTTTTGTGCGATTCGGATTTCAATCCTCATCATGGTGAACCCCTAGATGTAACCATAACTAAAAAGGAAGTAGGACAGAGACGTATGTATTGGGCCAAGAAAATGTGCTTGACCAGATTCCGGAATCCTCGAGGCCCATATGTTTATGGCGCTAAGATGACATGACCTTTTGAGGCTCATGTGCGAAACATGTTAGAAAATAAAAGAAAGAGTAATTCTATGAAGGTAAATAATACACAAAAATTATATAAACGAACGAGCAAGACATATTACTCAAATTTCTGACTGAGCCCATCACACACGCGACAGACGGTGGTGTACCCTGGTCAAAATTTTTGAGTCGGCTCAGATATACCATATGAAACAGATCTTGAGTTCGGAATAAATTTTAGGTCAAATCACAAATTTGAATCGAATTAAATTCATTCAAATAATGTCTTAAACCACTAGCTCAATATTATATTTTTGGGTCATCTTAGACCCACCACTTGTTCACCCAAAATGTCATGAGAGAAGATACTATTGTTAATAACTTAATTACTTATGTATAGACAAATTTTCTAAAATCTTTTTGATATAAATGGGTATATCAAACACTTACATATAAATATTATTTTATTTTATTTTAAATAAGATATATTGTATTAGTTATTTTCTCTTTTAAAGAATATAACGATTTAAAATATAACATGTTAAAATTGACACACCATGTTATTGACATTTTTCGGTTGACGTTACAATAAAATAAAATAAAAATAAAACTCTTTCATGGACCAAAACAACAATAAAAAAATCAATCTGAAGTTTTCATTTTATCAATTACCCGATTTCGATTTCAACTTGGTTAGATTTCTTGAAAGCCAGCCAGACAGACGGCTGAGAAACTTAGGCGACCTACCCACCCCAAAGGCCCAACCAAAAATTGAGAAACCTATTTTTATAAGTAATTATAACTAAAATTTTACTCAAAACAAAGTGAGAAGAAAGGGAAAGTTCCCAAAACGCGCTTTTTCATTCTTCTTCGACCCAACAAACATCCCTCACCCGAAGAATCTCATAAAAAAGGTAAAACTGGTTATTTTCTTTCCATCTAATCTCTCGATTTAGTATTGCTCTGTTCTGATCTGCAATTTCTCATCGCTACTAAAAGTTGTTCCTTCTGATAGTTAAAATTTGTTTTGAAATATATTTAGGTGGACAGATGCGCGTTATTTTTATCTTCCTCTTTAATCTTCCATTTCTCATTTCAGATTTGTGCTTTTGTAGCTGAATTAATCTCTTAAACCATATCAAATTTGTGTAAATTAGCTGAATCAGTAGCTTTGAAATCCTGTTTACCATGAGGCAACCCTGGTGGTCTAAGGACTACTTATCCTAGTAACATATAATCGTTTGTGTTATTGCTCTGATTGGTAATGTGATGTTATATTTTGCATTTTAATCTTGATTTGTTAATATGAATCAGTTTCGGACATCATGTGGGTTTTAATTTAAGTTAAAAGGCTATAGTTATTTGATATAGGTTAACTGTATTGGAGCTCATTTCTCTCCTGGTTCCATATCAGTTTTCCCTCTTAATTTGAAATCTTGTGACTTATTTAAACTACACTTCTGACAGTGATATTGTGTTTGCTCGTATATTTGTTGTTTGCTAGATCCATGTGTTGCGTGTGTCAAAACTCTGTATGGATCTCTGTAACTCTGTGAAACTTGAGAATATCTGGCATTGAATTCGATTAAGTTACTATAATGCGCAACACAAATCTTTTTTTACCAATAATTGCATAAAATTTCATTGCCTAATACGTGAATTGTCTTTTAACCGACTCTGAACTGTTTTATAGTCTAGGATTGATAAGTGAATTGTAATTAATATGCGACTGAGACTAGACGAATGAGAGCCTTAATTCAATCAATTTAGTTATTACTCACACTAGTCAAGTCTGCTTCTGATTGTTGAATCATTGGGTTGCTAAATTAAGTTAAAAGTACAAGCTTATAATTCTCTTCTTCTTCGAGTAGAAAAGACAATTGTATGTCTGTCGAGCTTGAGTGACCAAGTTGTAATCAGTCGCAGTAGATGAGATTTTTTTCCTTCATATTTTGATGTAATTCTGTACAGTTTTGATACTTTGTTGGTAAAGAATAAAGTATTCTCTATTTTATAATAAAGCATTTAAGGTGATGTTGGTTGTAGCTTCCTGAAATGTGTCCAGTCAGTTATGTAGTCTATAATCAATGTGCTGATATATTTTCTATCCTCAGAGTCCAAATGGCAGCAACAACAACTACCTTTTCAATTGGATCAGCATTGTACTATGGCTCTAAAGCGAATCCACTTTCACAATCAAAGGCCTTTGGTGTGAGATACAACTCCAAAAACAATCTAATAAGAAGTTTCAGTGGCCTCAAGGTTGCTACAACAATTAGCTGTGATTCGGATTCATCCTTTTCTGGCAAGGACAGCAGTGCAGCTCTTCGAGCCTCATTTGTAGGCAAAGCCCAAAATCAAAACCAGAGAGCTTCTGCTAACCTTCAGATCGAGTCCTCCTTTAAAGTGGCTGTTCTTGGAGCTGCAGGAGGTATAGGCCAGCCATTGGCACTTCTCATTAAGATGTCCCCATTAGTTTCAGCACTTCACCTTTACGATATAGCAAATGTCAAGGGAGTTGCAGCTGATCTTAGTCATTGCAATACTCCCTCTCAAGTGTTGGATTTTACTGGAGATTCAGAGTTGGGTAACGCATTGAAAGGCGTAGACGTTGTTGTCATACCCGCTGGTGTTCCTAGGAAGCCTGGTATGACCCGTGATGACCTCTTCAACATCAATGCCAATATAGTGAAGAACTTGGTAGAGGCTGTTGCGGATAACTGCCCAGATGCTTTCATCCATATTATCAGCAATCCGGTAAACTCTACTCTGCCAATTGCTGCAGAAGTATTGAGGCAAAAGGGTGTTTATGATCCAAAGAAGCTCTTTGGGGTGACTACTCTAGATGTTGTGAGGGCCAACACATTTGTTGCTCAGAAGAAGAACCTGAAGCTCATTGATGTTGATGTCCCAGTAATTGGAGGACATGCTGGAATCACTATTTTACCGCTGCTGTCAAAGACAAAACCTTCTGTTAGTTTCTCTGATGAAGAAGTGCAAGAGCTTACAGTGAGGATCCAAAATGCGGGAACAGAAGTTGTGGAGGCAAAAGCTGGGGCAGGTTCTGCTACGCTATCAATGGCATATGCTGCAGCAAGATTTGTCGAGTCCTCTCTCCGTGCTCTTGACGGAGATGGTGACGTTTACGAATGTGCTTTTGTCCAGTCAGAGCTCACCGAGCTTCCTTATTTTTCCTCGAGGGTTAAGCTTGGAAGGAAAGGGGTGGAAGCTGTAATTCCATCTGACCTCCAAGGATTGACTGAATATGAGCAAAAGGCACTTGAAGCCCTCAAGCCGGAGTTGAAAGCCAGCATTGAGAAGGGGGTTGCGTTTGCACAGAAGCAAGCGGTGGCTGCTTGAATTTGATAGCCGAAGCAAGTAGCCTAGGAATAATAATACTAAGTTGGGCATAATGACATGTTTTCATTAGTGCATCAGCATTTTAAGTTTTGTAGACAATTCAGAAGTTTTTGATTTCCTGGTTTGGCGGATGTGCTTCTGATACAGAGAATTGAAAAGTGGATATAAGTGTTGTAGAACTTTGTTGGCATTTGGAAGAGTATGCAGTAGTAATGTGATAACATTGAAGCTGCTCTGCATCACTACATACCTAATTAAATTTCTCTTTGTGGAGGAGTTATTTTTTTGGGTATGTTGGAACCAAAATTCTTAGAATATAAGAATTGAAATACGGAGGGGACAGAAGAATTTTTGGTATTATTTGTAAAAAGTAAGGCATTTAGACAAAATATTTTATGTATGTAGAGAAAATGTATCAATTTCCTTGGAATTTACTTCACGATCATTTTACCATTCAAAACTATATGATCTTTTTACTACTACTCTTTTCTAGTCAAAACAGCAGATCCAAGGAAAAGAAGAACCAACCCTAGAGCAGAAATCCACAGTTGTAGGTAGGAGGAATTAAGTATTGCTAGCTACAACATTATATGATCAGTACTAGTGGAAGAAAAACAGTCGTCGGACAAGATGATGAGTGATTTCATCTCCTCCACTTGATTATCATCATCATCATCATGAACTAATCTATAGTTATTAGCACCGGCAGAATGTATAGAGGAACCCTGATATGTACTTGTTATTATCTCACGGTTACTGCAGCTAGAAGAAGATTGGGAGTGGCCCATGGTCGTCGTCATCATCATCTTCCTTTTCTTGTAGTTAGCTTTGAAACAAGCTTGCCTGAGTCGCTTGGTTTTATCCTCCATTTGCAAATCCGGAACTTGTTCCATCAACTCTCTCTCCTGCTCCAATATCTCTACTGCCTCTCTCAGCTTATAATTCTCCTCCGCCCCTTCCTCCTTCCCCAATTCCTACATAATCAACAATTAATTAATTAGTTAAACTAACAGAAAGCTGAGTTTTGTATTCTATAATTTGTTTCATTTACAATTACAAAGAGAGATGTACTATATATATATAGGATAACCACCTAAGCTAAAATTAAGGGATTTACATAATCAACTAAAAATGAATCCTTGTATATGTGCAAGTGAGAATGAGAATAGCCATTAGTTGCAAAGAAAAATGAGGATAATAACTGAAATTTTGGAATTTGGCAATTTGCGAGAACTGTCAATTAAAAATTGTCGTCGATTAAAGGAAGAAAGTTGGAGGGAGGTATAATTTGTGACGAAGAAATTACGTCAAAATTTAAAACACTAATATTAGAACTTAATGACGAGTCAATAGGAGTATCATCGTCAATGCTTTGATGTTCTTGTGGAGGTGTAGATGATAGACTGGGATGATGGTTAGCAACATTGATGAGAGCGGCTCTTGCAATTGTGCATAGCTATGAAGAAAGCTAGAGAACAAATCCAATGATAATTAAGGATTCAGTTGATAATAGTCTTGAACAAAATCACTGAAAGAATCATCAAGACCATCAACAAGACACTCAATGAGCTCGACTTCAGGAATGGGTTCTCCGACTCGATTAAGTGCGTATATATGCAAGAAATATAGATTTCGCCTCAGAAATATAGTTGGTCATGACAGATTGACTAGAATTTTTTTGGAGGGAATGAAGTTGGTCAAGAAGGTCCTTCAAATACCAATTATAATTTTCATAATCATCATACATTTGAAAATCGTTAGGACAGAATTCCTGGAAATATGATTCTGGGTTAAGCCACTTTTCCAAATTCAAGGAAGTCATTGATAGAAGAAGAATTTGAAGATCAAAAGAAAATAAAGTGTCTTGATGAGGGAATAGAAAGATGATTTTTTAGAAGAAATTAAGAAGAGTGATAGTAAAGTAGAGAGGAAAAAAGAAGAAGAAATCAGGAATGCAGACAGATATTCAAGGTATTTGGATTATGATGCAGACTGTCTGGATAGTGAGACAATATATGGAGCCGGAACATGACAGGAAGAGGACGGAAG
This sequence comes from Panax quinquefolius, assembly GCA_020205615.1. Lineage (NCBI taxonomy): Eukaryota > Viridiplantae > Streptophyta > Magnoliopsida > Apiales > Araliaceae > Panax > Panax quinquefolius. The sequence goes on along the minus strand of CM035172.1, from coordinate 11,799,341 downwards.
AGAATTAAGATGAGAATGTTAAGCTATTTGAATGTGGAGACTAAGGATGGAAAGCTATTAAGCTATTGAAAGCTTTGATACCAAGTTAAACTAAGAGAAAGCTGAGTTTTGTATTATATAACTTGTTTCATTTACAAAGAGAGTTATCCTATATATACATATAAGATAACCACCTAAGTTAGAATCAAGTGATTTACAAAAACACCTAAGTTAAAATCAAGATCCAAAAGGTAATTATGGTAATTCAAAAACAATATCCTTAACTATTTGATAAATATAAAACTATCCTAAATAACAATCTTATATTATTTCTCTAATATAATTCTTAAATATATAATAAGAATAATAATCATAATAATAAGAACTAACCTGGACATTGGTGATTAGGGTTTGGAGGCTGAGGAGTTTTCGGTGAGGCCACCTCCGGATACCTAATTCCCTACACCTCTTCTTCAAAAGAGTTAATCCAACGTTAAGCTCCTTTGCAGCCTGTGTGATGGGCATGTAGAAGTAGGACGATATTACTTCTCTTGTTAACATGATTTTGGAAGCACTAGCACTCGTACTATGTCCCTTCACCTGACGATCTGATCTGCAACCACTTTTACCCTTAATAATAATATTATCACCGCTATCATCTCCATTAATCTTCTTCTTGTCAGTACATAATAGCAAATTAGGAGGTAATTGGTTTTCATTAATCTCGTGACTAAAACCAGCTACAATATAATTATCCCATTCTCCAAATCCACTTTCATATATATAGCCGCCATACAATAACTCTTCTGCATGCAAATTAAAACAAGTAAACTTAATTGTAAGAGAAATAATAAATTAAAGGATGTGAATATCGATCGATTATATATATATATATTATATATCATGGATCGTCATGATCACTGACCTTGCAAGAGACTAGTTTGGGTTGTTGGAACAAGATCCAAAGATGTATAAAAAGGATCATTTGCGACCATATTGTCCATCAATGCCAAATCACCATAAAAAGAACTCTCTTGTAATGCAAACTCATACGTGCGGTCAAGTAGAGGATTACCACTTGAAATTAAAACACAACGTACATAATCAAAAGCACAAATTAATTAATTAACAGCAGATTCAATATATATATATGTGTGTGTGTGTGTGTGTGTGTGTTGCTTATTATGTCTTGAAAAAAAAGTCCTATATAAAAAAATGGAAGTGGAATTAATTAAAAGCCTAACGTACGTAGTAGCTAGTTTATTGTATTATTTTGCATGTAATTAACCTGAAATCGTGAAGTGGAGGGAGTTGGGTGAGGAAGGAGAAATCATCTTCTTGTTTGGGCACAAGTACTTGATAACTTGACCATCCATTCAACATCGAGTACTGATCATCACTTGCCATGCTTAATTTGTTTGGTGAAATATTGGAGTACGTACTAGTATATATGAATGAATGAACCAGATTAATTCAAGTATAGAACTAGCAACTTCTTCTTCTTATAATTATTATGTATTAGTATATGGGAATGGAAGAAAGAAGAAGAAGAAGATTGGCCAGGGGGACTAATTAATGATGGAGTTAATGCGAAAGTAATTAGTGATTTGAAGATCGTGCGCCGTCTCATGAACCAAACTGCCCAATTACTACTTATGCATGCATGCATTTGTATATTATGTATATATAGACAGACATATGGTAGTAGCAGTGGTATATATTTAGTACTAGTATTGATTATTGTGTTTTTTGTACGCACGTATGAGAGTTTACATGATTCCAAGGATATATATATATATATATATATATGGAATTTCCATCGCAAGAGTTCTTTATGAGTGCTTGTCTTAATATTGCACTTTTTAGACGGCCAGAATGACTTACATAAGAACATATAAAAAAAAAAAAAAAAAAATTTCAGTAGTAGAGCCTCATATAGAACAAAAAAAAAAAAAAAAAAAAAAAAAATCCAGCCAAGCTAAGAGCCTGCAATAAAAAAAAAAAAAAAATCCATAGCAAATGTTTGTTTTTATAAAACAAATGTTTTTTATAAAAATGTTTTTATAAAAATGTTTTATTTTGTTATAAAATATATTATAAAACATTTGTTATAAAATATTTGTTTTTATAAAACATTTTTTTTTTTTTTACAATGAAAATAAAAAAAAATGTTTTATAAAAACAAATATTTTATAACAAATGTTTTATTTTTGTTATAAATATATTATAAAACATTTGTTATAAAATATTTGTTTTATAAAATATTTTTTTTATTTTTTGCTAATTAAAATAAAAAAAAATGTTTTATAAAACAAATATTTTATAACAAATGTTTTTATAATATATTTATAACAAAAAAATAAAAACATTTTTATAAAATAAACAAACATTTGCTATATTTTATAACAAAATAAAAACATTTGTTTTATAAAACAAACATTTGCTATTTTTTTTTTTTTTTTTTTGTGTTTAGAGAGAGGCTCTTGTTGGGATTTTTTTTTTTTTTTTTTTTTTGTGAATAGAGGCTCTTACGGTTGGAATTTTTTTTTTTTTTTTTTTTTTATACAAGTGCAGTACTGTCGTCCAAAAGTTTGTTGTTATTGCGATCAAAGACTACAAAGAATTCTATTTGTCATGGATGGATATATATATATATATATATATAGAGAGAGAGAGAGAGAGAGAGAGAGAGAGAGAGAGAGCTATCAAGTAGTACTGCTAATAATAATGATGACTTTCAGATATCTGGGAGTAATTAACTCGCATAGATCGCACACTTGGTTGAAATAGTTTTTCGGATTTTTGAATAATTAATTACAAAGTTTTGTACTCTGGAAAATGTTTGAAACTCTTTTACTATTATAATTCTATATATCTAAACTTGATGAGCCCATCAGCCCATGTCCCATGATATATAGTACATGGTAATGCATGTACGTATCATTTTCGGAAAATATCTCAAGGAAATAAGGATTAATTAACTAGAATTAGATGCAAAAATAATTACTTATATATATGTTCATTAATTAAATTGCAAACTAATTAGTAAGTACATTGGACACTGCATGTTTTATTTTTCTTCTCTCTTTTTTCCCTTGCATGCAGTGATACCACTAATTATGGAGTAACATTAAGCAAGATGCACTTCATTTTGATCAAAAAAATTAATTACGTAATACTATTACTAATACTACAACTTACCCAACCCTGTGCTCCATACCCGACCCAAATCATCTATACTACTCTTAATTTTATAGTAATAAATATTTTAAACATATCTCCATAAAATATTAGATCTTGAGTTTTACCTAACATGGTTAAAAAAAAAATTGCATGTAAATGCAACCATTACTAACGTAACTAAGCTCTCTAGCTATATATATATATATATATATATATATATATATTCGTGTGGGTAAAGTTCATCATTAATAATTACTCCTAGCTACTAGACTGCACAAAACACCATGACGGCTCTCTGTTTATCTTCCCAAATTCCCATGACCACCTCCTCCTAATTATTACACTTGATTATCAGATCCGTTTTCATTTTTAGTACTACTCCACCCCAATTGATAAATAAATACATACACTTGGTATTTAATGGTTGCACTAAATATATTCATATTAGTAGTGGGGTTAACTTGTAACCTACCAATCATTTTTAAATATTATTGCACGACTCATGATCATGTCATCATCAATATTACTACACGTAGTATGTACTACTCCAATAAGAGTATTTGATTTTGAAGCATCAACTCCTACTACTACTTGGTATCCGTACGTGGCATACAACCCCTAGCTGTTATCGAATAATTAATTTATTTCTTACACCTTTTATCTATTAAAATGATTACAAAATGCAGGATTGGATTATTTTTTAGATCTAATTGTTTTTATCTGCTAGTGTGGAGTGAACCGCCTTAATCGTTCTATCTTATGACATACCCACCCAGTTTCAGATATTGCTTTCCACTGGAAAGTCTAGTTGCTTATCCAAGTTTACATCAGAGATCCTTTCGTTCAAATGCTTACACCCCCTAAACTGCAACTTTATAAATACTGGAGTAGAAATTTTCATTTTCCATGGCAGAACCAAAAGCTCAAAGTTCCTAATAAGCCATACCAACTTATAATTTCAAACAACAGCCACCTGTTTTTCAACCATAACATTTTCAAAATCAAATTACAACTTCAAACCTAAATAATAATAATAATAATGTAGACAAAAGAAACATTCCATCTTCTACTATATTTTCTCAAATGAGTAGCACACAAGTCCCTCATAATAAAACAATCTTGCTGTCAATTTCTAGGCTTCCCCCCTCTTCCACGGCCACGGCCACGACCACGCCAACCACCTCTTCCACCACGGCCTCCACCAAACGTCTTCATAACATCAGACTTTACTTGCATGTTTTCTGGCAGGGGAAGTATGTTATCAACACACTTCCGGAAGCTGAAGTCATCAACAGATTCATCATTCCTAATAACAAAGAAGCAGCGACTTTTGTACCGTGGATGATATTGGACTTGAAAGGCATGAATACCATTACCAATCTTTCTCTCTGGCTCCTGATGACCCTTCTGCAGCAAGTCCAGCAACATCATGTGTTCATACTGCAATACACAGAAGCATGCAAACATGAATAAATAAATAACAAGTAGACAGCTTAAATAGCCAATAAGATGCAATTTATAGAAGCCAAAATCATGGTCTAAGCAAAAAAAAGAGTGCAATTCTAATAGCAACAATGTGAATAGTCAAAACAACATAAATTTATCACTCGCTTGTATTTTACAGGAAAAACAATATATTGCTAAAGCTTTAAAAAATCAGAAAAAGTACCAAGGCTGTTGAAGAAAGACCTGCAAAATAAGCTGAAACACCAAAAAGAAATTAGGCTAGTAAATCTCTCTAAAAGTAAAAACATAATACGTGTTGGTGAATTAATAATACTCATCAAGGTGATCAACCATCACAAAGTACCTTTCACATCTGGTCCCATCCAAGAATAATAATAATATTATAATAAATAAAAATAAAAATAAAAACTGTTTCATTACATAGTGTCCAGTAAGCACATCAAAGCAGTCCTCAAATATAATTCAATAAGGAACATTAAATCAACCTAAATTGTGACTGCAACAGAAAAATACTGAAGAGTGGTATTCAAGGGGGGTCCCAATCATATTGTCAGCACAATCACAAGTAAATTGCCAATCCAACTAAGTAATATTACTACTTAGTTCTCACAAATAACCATGTACACCCTCTTCCTTTTGCCTTATCAAGTACACCCCAGTAGGCCTGGCAATTTCCTCCAAACTCGACGGGGCCCACCCAATTTCAACCTTAATGGGGACCGATTTAAAATCCCTATAGGGTTAGGGTTAGGGTCGGGTATGGGAAATACCCTCTCACCCCCGACCTGATTATGTGTATAAATTCATAACATTTGTAATATAATAGGTTGCTAGTGATAAAAATATTGCATGTTGTTTGATTTTGAATTAAAAATAGTTGTACAAAGAAAGAAAGATATAAAAAAATAGAGAAATTTAATTTGGAAAAAAGAAGAGTAATCGGGTAAACGGGTAAGGGATGTTGTTTCCGAGTGTGGGTCGGGTTCGGGGATAACTCTATATTGGCGAGGCGGGTATGGGGAGAGAGGGGCCCCTGGACCATAACGGCTTTGTTGCCAGGCCTACACCCCAGTATATGCCATCTCAAAAGATAGGGGTCCTCTCAGGTTGATCTAGTAGACAAGAGTCCTAACATCACTTTCCTATATAATGATGGCTGACTTATTATACAAATTTGAAATTTCTTCTTGGAGAAGAGAAACGGAAAACCAAAAACTCAAAATGGAAAGCATAAATTATTCTAACACATACCACGAGATAGAAGGTACATGATACATATATCATCTTTACTGTCTAACAAAGACATGATCAAAAGCTCAACAACAACAAGAACTTTGGAAATCTTAATTTAAATCAAATTTAAACCTTTGTTTGAGAAACACATAAAGATCTGAACACCGGACACTTGACAAGCAGAAGACTGATAAATATGCAGAACGGCAGGGAAACAAAAGTACATGATTTCAAGTAAACAAATAATTATAATTATCCTTTTCAACTAAAAAAAGGGATCGCCAAATTAAGGTCGGAGTATCAACAATACTATTTCCCTTGGCACAAAGCAAAGATTGTCAAATCAGTTTTCTGAGCTAGTCTACTGAGATCGCTCTTCATGGAATATTTCGATTTTTCATGAAAAAAATTTCAAAGGCTACCGAAAACTTAGACATAAAGTAATGATATTTCAATGGCTCTGTTGCTGATCATTACTCTCTCTCCCAATATATGTAAACAACACATAAACTCTAATTTGCAATGTATAGTAGCACAAAAAAGCCCAAAATTCAAAATAAAAAAATTGCTTATATAGTATAGTTAGACAAGGCAAATACAAGTGAGTGATTGATGCCAACGCTATGGATCGAAACCTGTAACAATTCTAATACAAACAAGGCAACTCCACCAGCAACCATTCCAGTATTGTACAAAGAAAGTTTGCAAAATTTACAAATATTCAAGCTTTCAAGGATATATTATTGTTCAATGTTTATACCTAATTTTTTATAATAAAATTGTGATGGTAAACTTGAGGTCATTTCATCATTTTAGAGCTCTTTTTTGGATTTTTTTGGGGAAATGGGACTCTTTCCTGGATTAATGCCAGTAACAATTAGCGCTTTCTTGTAACAAGATCCCAAAATAAGAGGTGATTTAAAAAACCTGAGCTACACAAACACAAATTCAGTAAAGATCCTGATTTTTTTATACGTTAAAATGCAGTAACTACCATCTAATTCACGCAATATTACACATTTGATGGTTTATAATACAACAAATAGGTGGATAAAAAATTTAAAAATGAAATCTTGTCCTTACAAAGACTGGCTTTCAAATAGGAACACTTTTAATTTAAACCAAATAATAACACTAAATATTTCAAACCATTCAAATCAAAATTTGTAAATAATCAAATAAATGAAAACAAAGTATAGGACGACATATTATTACCTTGTTGATATTGACATTCGGGGACCAGCTATGAAGGAACTTGATAAAGTAATCGAACATCTCAACGGACGTTCCGAAACTCTTAAAACCGACACTCACTGGACCCTGCATACACTTACCATTTTCTCCATCCACAGCTTCGGTGTTTGCCAATCCCTCGAGCCTTTGCTCTTCCACAGACTTTTCGACGGCTTTTTGCTTCTTTTCACCACCGTTCTCATCCTTCTCCGCTTCATCCCCATCCTCTCTCTCGCGTTTGCCGCCGATCCCCGCCGCATCGCCCTCCGTTTCAGCGGAGGCAGGAATTTGGGCTTCCACCTCCATGTCTAGTGTGGATGATTCTATCTCCGTCTCTGTAATGGATTCGTGTACTTGGGTTTTTGCTTCTTCGGCCATAATTCAACTGTAAACGCACGCGACCTTTTTCCTTCTCTCTATTATCAACTGCGCGAAGGGTGTGAACTTAGAATTAAACCCTAGCTTTTAAACCCTTACTTAAGTAGCGAGGGGATTTTGACCCGACACTAAACCCGACCCGATACAATAATACCGTATTTGTGATCTCGGTACGGGAGACTATTAGGCCCAATTAGATGGACCAAAACCGGTTTCCTCAATTGGTTTTAAGCATGGGAATCACAGCTCTTTCGGCATTGTAGATTTGTAGTCATAAAGGAGATCCGCTAAGAAAAAAGCTAAATTCTTATTTTTTTGATTATTACATATTTATAAAGAATGTTTTTTAATATTATTGGGGGTGGGGGAAATACCGTATCCAATGCATCTTTGTGCAAATCTTAATATTCATTGCAAAAATAATAATAAATAAATAAATTATCTTTTTCAGAGGAACATTCAGTTGATTAAAAATAGAAAATCAAACAAAGTGTGTAGTTGTAAATTATTAATAATTAAGGAAAATAAAGACATAAATTTTGCAAGTGATAGTTCCCAGTTGGTTAGGTAGTTTAAACTTAAAAATGAGAAGTGAATAATTTATGTTTGGTAGAATTTAAAAATTATTAAATAAAGAATGTAAATGATTTATTCGAAATAAACAAACATTTAGTTAGTTGAAAGATGATTGATGATTAACTAATCCATCTACCTTTTTCAATATTCTAACACTTAAAATTAAAGTAAAGCTTTCCGTATGACCTATGTTGCACCTAATATTATGTATTTTTAATTTACATATTTGTATTAAAAATAAATTTTAATTATTAAAATATAAATATGAGTCTAAATTGACATTTAATACAAAAATATAAATTCTTAAAATGGAATCCATCACCACAACTTACTTCCGTTACCAGAGCAACAAAAATCTTGCAGTATGTCAAACGTCGTCGTAACAAAAGAGATTTCCTTCCTTGTTTGGAACGTTCACACCTGAGCCGACATCATGCCGCGTTTACTTTTTGGCGTTTAACCAACGTTATCCCCGGAACCTGAACCTCAAAACAGGTTCGTTGTCGTGAGTGCCGAACCTTGGATTCCGACTTCGTAATCTAAACCACACCTACACAGCGATATAAATACAGATATTTTAACAAGAAATCCCCTCAATTTCGAGGAACAAGACTAGTTACGACTTTTATCCAGACTCTTTCAACCGCGATCCAAACCCAAATTCGTTCCTTAGGTATTTTGGATTCATTTTTATTCTTAAACTTGTGTATATCATGATCTCTTCCTCTTTTGATTGTTTGCGGCTTGGAGGAATTTATTACTGATTTCCTGCAATTACATTATAATTTTAACTTTCTAGGGTTCCAAATGTTTATTGATTGATTGAGTTTGTAATTTGTTTTATTTTTGCCTGTTCTCCACAATAAAGCCGAAGCTTTTTGAGCTGTAATTTTTCACTTTTGTCGTCTTGAAATTCTCTTGGCCTCCATTTGGCTGCTCATTCATTTGAGGAAGCACTAATGCTGATCCCATCAGAACTCCAAAGTTACCTGTATTTAGCAATAAAATAAAATAAAATAGGAAATATTAGAAAATTGAAACCGATTTATTTTTTTTGGTATTCGAATTAAAAACTTTAGAGGCAACTGCGTTTTCCTTCACTTTCTCTGCAACTACATTAGCCTTAAGCTTAAGAGAAAATTGGGAAATGTTACAATAGTGAACTCAGTTCAAGCTTCTTTCAGATTCCAACTTCTTATTTTTGCAAATAATTCGTCCTTATGGTTTGTTGTTTGGTTGCTAAAAATGAGTAATGAAAAGATAAAATTGGTTTTCTTTTTCTAGTTACTATCCTATGGGATCTTTATTACCATTTTACTTCACTAGATTGAGTTTAATACAGTTGAAAGCCATTTAGTCATCCTCAACTGTGTTTCTGCGTGAGGTCCACCAGACCTAGACTTTGGTATTATTACACAATGATACAATTTGAATTATTTACCTGATGCTAATTCCTTTTTGTATTCTTCTATTTTGGGATACTATACATAAGATCCACACATATTTTCTGATTTTCTGGTGCATTATAACGTGACGTAGCTTCAGTTTTATTCTACATGTTAGTTCTTTTTTCTATATGGAGTTCCAGAGTATGCTTCGGCCTTCATGGTTGTTCCTATTTAAAATTTCGGCTTTAATAAATAAATGAGGTTTGTGGCTAATCAAGATATTTTACTAGAACAGTGATGGAAGACCACCTGACTTTATGTGTTGACTGTCTCGTTACACCCACATCATTGCCACAAGGAGTAGAGGCTCCAGGATCTTCTACACCGGGTTCTTGTAGTTATGTGACTGGTTCTTCCAATTCAACCATTGATATTGAGGAAGAGGGAGACAATGGTGCTACTGGTGAAGAAGAACCACTTATTCAGACTGTCGAATGCCGCATCTGCCAGGAGGAGGATAGCATTAATAACCTCGAGGTCCCTTGTGCTTGTAGTGGCAGCCTGAAGGTATATTTACCTGAATTTTGTTGTGGTTCATTCCCTTTTATTTCCAAGAAGAATCCCTTTTTATACCTGAATTGATGTTTCTGTTTTCCACAATGTAGTTAAACGGTAATGGTGCTTTTTTCTTTATATTTTCCCTGACATTTTTAATATCTTTCATAGTGTATTATATATATTAGATTGACAGTTGACAAGTTGTTCTATGCAGTTTGCTCATAGGAAGTGTGTTCAGCGATGGTGTAATGAGAAAGGAGATATAACTTGTGAGATATGTCATCAGGTACGCCACTGAATATCATTTGGCTTAGTTGATTATTTCATAGTTATATGCAAATTGTTGTGTATGCTGTTTTTTCTGGCTGGACATTTCGTCTTTATCTTAATAGAATAAGTTCCTTATATTGATTTGCTCTGTTCAGATTGTAAACTTTATTACAGGGAATGTAAACTCTAATATTTTGGTGGTCACTTAGTTGCAGACACATTCAGTATTGGAGAATCATCTGAAGTGGTCAAGATTTATGATTCTCTTGTAGTGACATTGGTGCATATATTTTCGCATCTACTTATGTTTTATGTTGCAGCACACAGATTTCTCTTTCTATATCTACTGCATGCATATTGTCTCCCCCATCAATAAAAGAAACATTATCATATACTAATAAATAAGAATGAACCTTTCACTTGTTCACTGCTTTTGTTTCCACAACTTCATTTTTATGTAGGAAATCACTCTCTACTCCTTTCCATCACTTTTTGTTTAAAATGATTATCATTCTATATCTTCAGTTTTTCTTTCTACCGTAAGACCTCTGTTCTGCATGCTCTTTCCCCCAACCCCACCTCACCCCACCCCACGCCACCCCACGCCACGCCACCCCACCCCACCCCACCCCACCTTACCTTACCTCAATCCCAAAAATAAAAAGAGAATCTTCCCACTTTTCTTGGCTTTACTTATGTTTGCTGATGTAGATTTTTCACACTTGTCAACAACCATTCACTGTGAGCGTAGTGTATTATAGGAACCTGCATCTCCGTTGAAGAGAGACTAATTGTTACATAGTAACGCGAGTGACACATTATCCATGTTTTTTTCTTCCATTTTGTTCTCTCCCTCTCCAGTCAATTATCTCCTGTTGCTGTTATTATATCTCTCTCACAACATGCCATGCGGCAATGTTTTAGCAATGATATACTAGTTTGAAGAAGCTACACTTTTGGTTATATGTTTTAAGAGAGGGAATAGACTTGGCATGTGCAGCCCATTCCATGTATACAAGGATGTTGATTTGTTTCTGAAAAGGTTTTTGGTCTATAGGTTCTTTCAATGTTCAATCTAGCTATTATTGAGTTGTATATCAAATTAATACACTGACCTTTTGAGAGATTTATTTTTATTAACAGCCTTATCAGCCTGGCTATACTGCTCCCCCTCCTCCCCCTCGTGCTGAAGACACTACCATTGATATCAGGCATGTATTATTGGTTCCTTTCTTTTGTATTTTTGATTTATTAAATGATTTAAAATCAACCCTTTTGATGGTTAAATCTTATGATTAACAAGAAACAATCGACATGCATTAATTATATTCTCATCCTATATGAATCGTCTTTTACTTTTCAATTAACTTATATTTTGTAGCCCATTCTCGCAAATTTAACAAATTAAGGTTTATTCTTTGTCAACAAAATAGTTTATTTTTTTAAACAATATATTCAAAAGATAAACACTACATTGCACTGTTATAGAGCTTTGCAAGAAGGTACTTATCATTAGTGTTCTAAAAATCTCCGCTTAGATCCGATTAATCCCGGCTAAATGCTAGGCGATCCTCTACCGTCTCGATTTGGCTGGGCTCCTAGGCCCTTGCCTTGGCAGAATCAGCCCTCTAGTTTGAAGCTCTACAATACTTAAAATTAATTTGTTGTGCCTTAAAAGGTTGTTATTTTGGTAATGTTTCATGTAATATTTAAAAAAATTACGTATACTGTAAGACCCCAACTTTTATGAATAAAGATGAATTTTTCTATAAATATTATTTTTGAATATTATGGAATAAATTTGATATAATGTTATAGTTGTGGGTAATATTTATAAATTTTGCAAAGTAAGCAAGTTGTTATAAAATATTCGTTTGGTTGGGGAATATTCTTTTTGTCGGGGAATATTAAATACGACGGCTCAATCATTAGTGGACCCTAGCGGAAGTATTGTCGTAGTTAGAAAAGCGACAAAATTATCTTTCTATAAAAATAACGGCGGAGGTGTTACCGTTAAAAGCGTTGAACTACCGTTAGTAAAAGTACACGATGTCTGGCGTGGTTGCGTAGTAGCACACAGTATTGATTATTGATGCTTACGTGAGAAGTCACTTAGCTATACTCAATTATTACTCTGATAATTCTTTGCATCATATCTCTTATATTATTGATTCAATTATTGTCACGGTATCATCGTATAATATGTTATATTATTAATTGAGGCGACAAGTTATAAATGATTAGTAATTGTTGAAAGATTAAAAATGTGTTGATTAAAAATAAAATGATTTGTGGTAATATTTATTAAATTCTTGATGTATATAAAAAGTCTACATTATGAGGCGTTTGTGGTAAGTTTGATTATTTTATGGGGGGCCCATATGTCATCATCTAAGAGTCTCTTCGTCAATAGTAATTACCTTTGTGAATAGTAATTACCTTTGTGAATAGTAATTACCTTCGTCGATAGTAATTACCCCTTCGCAAATAGTAGTTGTCCTTGATATTACAAGAGTTAAAGCGCCTCTTGATTGTTCCAAGGGTTAATTACCCTTCAGCAAATAGTAGTTGTCTCTTGATATTACCAAGAGTCATTTTGACCCTTCGTTAAGACCAAGAGCCACCCTCGCTTTTTCTATAAATAGAAAGCTCATTTCTTCATTATTTCTTACGAATTCAATTGAAACTCAGAGAGAGAAATATAGAGAAAGAAGAAAAGTTTTCTTTCTTATTATTATTGAAGAAGAAGCTGTTGTTATTCCATTGCTTATTATTACATTGGAATAACTTTGTATACGTGGTTTACCCTATACTTGGTGACATTCTTCTATTATTCTGTTGGAACATCACATGCGTGTGTTTTTACTGGGACTGGTTAAAATCTTTATTATTATTACGTTGGAATATCACATGCGTGTGTTTCTGTGGGACTGGTTCCATTCTTTATTATTACATTGGAATATCACATGCATGCGTTTTCTGTGGGACTGGTTCCGATTATTTATTATTCATTTGAATAACTCGCCTGTCTTGATCTATCGCATGCGTGGTGATTTCTTTTGTTATTCCATTCTTTATTATACCCTGTTGATTAAAACTTTGACTTCTATACTCCATGAAATTAGTAGAATATTCTTGATATTTGTGCTTCATCCGATATCCTTTCATGGAAATATTCTTCTCGATATTCTTGAATTTTTACTCTACAAAAGCGATATCGTGTTGGCGATTTGGATGTTATTGGTTCCTAGATAAATTAATTCTTGAACTTGTTTTATTGAATTCTTATATCATTGTCATCATCCTCATGTTTATATTATGTTGAAAGTCATCGTGTTGTAGTGCGTGGATGGACTTGGTATGATTATGACGAGGATTATTCGGTGTAATCATGGTAGTAATGTTACAAATGATGTGGTAAAAGTCCTCGTTGGCCCGTAGTGCATTGATGGGCGAGTTGTTGGCGTGATCATGACCATTATGATGAATACACGAATATCCTTGGCCCGTAGTCATGGATAATTTGTGGTTGTGACCCGTAGTGCATTGATGAGCAGGTTGTTGGCATGATCATGACCATTAATGAATACACAACTATTCTTGGCCCGTAGTGCGTGAATAATTGTGGTAGTGATACTAAAGAATATCCTTGGTCAGTAGTGTAAGGGGTGATTCGATGATGTGGAATATTTATTAAAAGCCGAGTCTCAAATTTATAATGATGATGAAAAACCTTTTACATCATAAAAGATAGTAGATTTTATTCTCTACTTTACTCTTTTAATGGATTGCATGTTCCGCTGCAGTTAAACTTGATGTCTATTGTATTTTATTAGTTTAACACTGTTGAAGACTAATGATAATTTATTTTGCATTATCTTAGTCATAATATTTTCTACTGAGCTAGTTGAGCTCACCCTTTCTTTCATTGTTCTCTTCAGGAAATGAGAATATAAATTTGGGGACGAGTCGAGGAGCGGAGTAATGGTCAGAGGATAGCATTAGTAGTCCTCACTATTACGTGAAATAGTGTGATAATAATTGTAATGAGGACTCCTTTTGAGTTTGTATGATCTCTAGTAGACAATATTTGTATTCAAACTCATAGTTTATGTCGTATTTACCACAGCTGATTATATTAGTAAGTTGTATTTAAATTACATACCGATGTCGACTACCCGAGATGGGTGATGTATACCTAATTTTGGGGGCGTCGCGGTTGTTATCGAGCTTAGGGATATGATCCACAGCTAAGATGTGAGAATAGTACTAGGAGGGAGGCAGGGGAATACCTTCGCTAGTATGACCTACCTAAGTTTATGTGCTATTTTATTGGTTGAGTCGAGAATATAGGATAATTTGTTACATGTCGATTAACCTTTTGTTTTGTGGCGATGATCGAAAATGACATCCGAGAATGTTGAGAATAGCGATGGAGCACAGAGCGATTGTTGATTCACCCATATCAATAATCGAGGATAATGTGCATCGAGGAAGGCGACAATCCTCATCTGAAACAACAACACCGACCAAATGATGAATGATCAAATGTTCGGAGGCTTTATGCAATTTATCTGACAATGAGCGGCGAGCGACTCTGTCCAAGCGTGGGGTGGAAACACGGAAAACTCTCGGTTTGTCACCATTAAACAGATTCAAGGAGCTGGGACCACCGGAGTTTAAGGAGAGCAAAACCACTTCTTGGCGGAAGCATGGATAAAGCATGATTAACAAGATATTTGATGTCTTGGGATGCTTTCAGGAGCAAAAGGTTCCCTTGTCGCCTTTTTATGTTGCGCGAGAGGCGGATTCTTGGTGGGAATCGGTAAGCGATACTCGACTTCTTTGTCTTGAATATATCTTGGGAGAAGTTCTAGGAGGTACATTCAACGACAAATATTTTTCGAAAGTATTCGCCACATGAAGGAGGTGGAGTTTATCAAGTTGGAACAAAACAATATGGCCAAGTGTCGCAATACGAGGCAAAATTTGCGGAGTTATCACGGTTTTCGTCCCCACTTGGTGGATAATGAAGAGAAGAATGACGCGAATGTTTTAAGAGGTTTGAAGCGGGAGATACGTCGACATCTTATTTCTCATAAAGCCGTGTTTGTATTCGGATGTTGTAAATAGGGCTCGATTAGTGGAGCGCGATAACGAGTCAACGCAACTAAAAGAAGCGGTAAACAAAATTATAATACCGGTGAGAGTAGTCATGAGCGGTGACAACAAGCGTGGAGGAATCAATGAGCGGATATGGTAACCACCGGTGGTAATCGAGGCCAAAACAATAAGAATGAACATTTCAAGAAAGCGGAGATTCAACAATGATGGAAAGGCGTCAAAGACCAAAGACTGCCGTTGTTAAGGAAGGAGAAAGACCACCCATCATATGCTTCAAAATGCGGAGGAGGGACACATCGATCCAGCTGCGCCGTGCCAGTCAAAGCATGTTATAATTGTGGAAAGAAGGTCACTTAGCTCGATTTTGTCGTTCACAGAAGACAAATTCAACTAGGATGGAGGCACCAAAGTAGTCGGAAAAGTCAAAGCCGGTAGTGGTGCGAGGAGAGTGTTGTGACCTCCCGAGAGCAAGGAACCCGAATGAGGTCATCACGGGTAAGCTTATCATAAACTCTAATGAAGTCTATACTTTATTTGATCACAGGTTCTACCCATTCTTTTATTTCTCCTACTTGCGCTCATCGATTAAATTTGACTCGGAGAAATTAGACTTTGACTTATCTGTGGAAACTGGTTGGGAGAAACCTTCATTACATCCTTTGTTTATAAGTCTTGTTTGGTTCAAATCGGTACCCTCACATTACTGTCGATCTTATTTCATTAAAAATACTTGCATTTGGCGTGATTCAAGGATTGATTGGTTAACTACTTATCATGCAAAAATTGATTGTTTAAATAAGGTTGTTAGCTTTCATATTCCTAATCAACCTATTATGCGAATTCAAACGACCAAACCATTAAAATCAATCACGGTTATCTCAAGTCATAAAGCTATTCGTTTATTGAAAAAGCGGATGTCAAGCTTTCTTAGCTCGTATCATGATTTAAACAAAAATCGTCGGTTTTGAGCGATATTTCTATTGTTAATAAATTTCTGACGTATTCTAGAAGAACTTCCGGCTACCCCAGGCGTGAAATTGAATTTTGTATCGACCTTGAACCCGAGTACAAAACCTATTTCCAAAGCCCATATCGAATGGCTCTATTGAACCGAGGAGTTAAAGACCCAACTACGAGGAATTGTTAGACATTGGCTTTATTCGTCCTAGTACTTCTCCTTGGGGTGCTCACATTACTATTCGTGAAGAAGAAAAGATGGGAGTATGCGACTTTTGTATTGATTATCGGGAGTTGAATCATGTCACCATCAAAAATAGGTATCCATTGCCACGTATTGATAACTTTGTTTGACCCGATTCTGAGAGCAAATTCTTTTCAAAGATTGATCTTCGTTAGGATATCACCGATTGAAGATTAGAACCCGTGACATTCCAAAGGCGACTTTCGAACTTCCAGACGGGCATTATGAATTCTAGTCGTATCCTTTGGATTGACTAATGCTCCTCGCCGCTTCATAGATATGATGAACCAAAGTATTGAGGAATATTTGGATCACTTTGTGGTCGTCTTTATTGATGACATCCTTATTTATTCCAAAAGCGCGTGAAGATCATGAAAGCAACACTTGAGGCGACACTCAAAAGCCGTGAATATAAGCTTTATGCCAAATTGAAGAAATGCGAGTTACGGCTTGAAGAAGTAGCATTCCTTGAGCACGTGGTATCAAGTCATGGAATATCACATTGACCAGAAAGATTGAAGCTATTCAAAGTCGGGAACAACCTAAATCGATTAATAGAAGTCACGTAGCTTTCTCGGTTTAAATTGGTTATTATTGGAGATTCGTGGAAGGATTTTCTCGAATCATTTACTCCATCGACTCGGTGACTCGAAAAGATCTGAAAGTTCGGTTGGAGCGAAGAATGTGAGAAGAGTTTTCAAGAACTCAGAGGATACTTGTTTGATTTTGTTACGACAATACCATCGGCTCGGAGGATTTGTCATCTCTGGTGATGCTTGAGGCAAAGGGTTGGGATGTGTTCTCATGTAACATGGAAAAGTTATAGCTTTATGCCTCACGAATAACTCAAAGAATATGAGAGGAATTATCCTACTCATCGTGATCTAGAGTTAGCATTTATTATCTTTGCACTTAAAATTTGGAGGCATTACTTGTATGGGAGAAAATGGAGATCTTTACGGATCATAAAAAGCCTCAAATATTTCTTCACTCAAAAGGAACTCGACATGCGACAACGTCGTTGGCTTGAATCTGTTGAAAGATTATGATCATACCATCAATACCATCACGGAAAAGCGAGCGTGGTAGGTGGCGCATTGAGTGAAGAAGATATATACGACAATCTGAGTGCGATATTGTCGTATGAAATGCCCATTTTGTGTGACTTGCAAAGGATGGAGATAGAGTTAAAGACTCGAGGGGACGCGTGTGATGATAAGCGAGTATACGAGTAGGCCGACTTTAATCGATAAAGTTAAAAGGCTTTCGAGCTACGGACGGAGGCGATGCGTATGAGGAAGAAAGTGCAAGAAGGTGCTATATCTGGGAAGCAAGAATCGATGAAGAAGGAATACTTGAGTCGACTCCGGACTTTGTGTTCTAACGACCACGATTTAAAGTATAATATTATGATGGGGCGCCTGACACACCATTTGCAATCCATCACTGGGAGTACCAAAATGTATCGTGATATTAAGGTCATACATTTTGGTGGAGCAATATGAAAGAGAGAAATATATTTGTTTATCTCAAGGTGTCTAACTTGTCAACGAGTTAAAGCGGAGCATCAGTACAAAAGGTCCATTGCAACCACTTGAAATTCGAGAATGGAAGTGGGAGCACATTACCATGGATTTCGTTCACGGTCTTCCTAAGGTTTCTCAAGGCGTTGATGCGATTTGGGTCATTGTTGATAGATTGACCAAGTCCGCTCATTTCTTCGATCGAGAAACTTATACACTTGAACGTCTTGCTCGTATGTACATAAAGCGAGATTGTAAAGGCGCATGGTATCGCCGCAGTATCCATAGTTTCGATCGAGACCCAAGATTCACTTCACGATTTTGGGTTAGTTTGCAAAAAGCTATGAGCACAGACTTACGATTTAGCTTCGGCATATCATCCTCGAGACGGACCAGACGATGGAGAGGACTATTCAAACTCTTGAAGATCTATTAAGACTGTGTCCTTGATTTCAAGGGGAGTTGGGACAAGTTCTTACCATTGGTGGAGTTTTCCTACAACAATGATTATCAGCAAGTATTGGCATGGCTCCATTGAGCGTTGTATGGAAGAAAATGTCGTTCTCGGTATCTTTGGGATGAGGTGGGTGAAGCAACGTTGTTGGGACCGGGAGTTGGTACATATGACTACGGAAAAAGATTCAAACGATCCAACAACGTATAAAAACCTCACAAAATCGACAAAAGAGTTATCTTGATCTTCATCGAAAGGGCGTGGAATTCGATATAGGAGATCATGTGTTGTTAGAGTTGCTCCATGGAAAGGAGTTACAAGATTTGGAAAAGAGAGGAAAACTTAATCCTCGATTCATCGGTCCATTTTAATCCTCGATCGAGTAGGGCGCATGGCTTATAGACTCGCTTCACCATGAAATATGTCTCGTGTTCATAACGTTTTTCACATATTCATGTTACGTAAATATGTGAAAGACCGAACCATATTATTGAGTTAGAAGCAGGGACGAAATAACGGAAGATTTGGCGTATG
Source organism: Panax quinquefolius (assembly GCA_020205615.1). Taxonomy (NCBI): domain Eukaryota; kingdom Viridiplantae; phylum Streptophyta; class Magnoliopsida; order Apiales; family Araliaceae; genus Panax; species Panax quinquefolius. The sequence continues at coordinate 11,780,240 of CM035172.1, read as the reverse complement.
AAGAGGTTCTGTTCAAATTTTGGATAAGAAGGAACATATTCTACGCTCGAGATTATACCTCAAGTCAAAGTTTTGTGGAGGAACCACGATGTTGAGGAAATGATTTGGGAGTTAGAATCGAAATGAAATCAAGGTATCCTTACCTCTTGACATACTGAGAGTCGTACCCTAATTTCGAGGCGAAATTTCATAAGAAGGGAGGTTGTAAGACCCCAACTTTTATGAATAATGAATAAATTTTTCTATAAATATTATTTTTGAATATTATGGAATAAATTTGATATAATGTTATAGTTGTGGGTAATATTTATAAATTTTGCAAAGTAAGCAAGTTGTTATAAAATATTCGTTTGGTTGGTAGAATATTCTTTTTGTCGGGGAATATTAAAGACGATGGCTCAATCATTAGTGGACCCCTAACGGAAGTATTGTCGTAGTTAGAAAGCGACAAAATTATCTTCTATAAAAATAACGGCGGAGGTGTTACCGTTAAAAGCTGTTGAACTACCCGGTGGTAAAAGTACGATGTCTGGCGTGGTTGCATAGTAGCACCTTGTATTGATTATTGATGCTTTACGTGAGAAGTCACTTAGCTATACTCAATTATTACTTCTGATAATTCACGCATCATATCTCTTATATTATTGATTCAATTATTGTCATAAGTATCATACGTATAATATGTTATATTATTAATTGAGGCGACAAGTTATAAATGATTAATAATTGTTGAAAGATTAAAAATGTGTTGATTAAAAATAAAATGATTTGTGGTAATATTTATTAAATCCTTGATGTATATAAAAAGTCATTATGAGGCGTTTGTGGTAAGTTTGATTATTTTATGGGGGCCCATATGTCATCATCTAAGAGTCTCTTAAATCGATAGTAATTACCTTTGTGAATAGTAATTACCTTTGTGAATAGTAATTACCTTCGTCGATAGTATTTACCTTCGTCGATAGTATTTACCTTCGTCACAATAGTAATTACCTTCGTCGATAGTAATTACCCCTTCGCAAATAGTAGTTGTCCCTTGATATTACCAAGAGTTAACCGCCTCTTGATTGTTCCGAGGGTTAATTATCCCTTCGCAAATAGTAGTTATCTCTTGATATTACCAAGAGTCATTTTGACCCTTCATTAAGACCAAGAGTCACCCTCGGTTTTCTATAAATAGAAAGCTCATTTCTTCATTATTTCTTACGAATTCTTTGAAACTACAGAGAGAGAAACTATAGAGAGAAAGAAGAAAAGTTTTACGCTACTTCACTTTGCCAATATTTGATTGCTTCTATGGTAGGGAATATTATTTGTTGTACCATGAAGGTGTTATTCATTCTTATTCATGAAGAGAGCTGTTGTTATTCCATTGCTTATTATTACATTGGAATAGCTTTTGTATCGTGGTTTACCCTATACTTGGTGACATTCTTTATTATTACATTGGAACATCACTGTCGTGTGTTTTACAGGACTGGTTAAAATCTTTATTATTATTACGTTGGAATATCACATACGTGTGTTTTCTGTAGGACTGGTTCCATTCTTTATTATTACATTGGAATATCCCGTCATGCGTTTTACTGGGACTGGTTTAGATTATTTATTATTACATGCTGGAATAACTTTTGCGCTGTGCGATCTATCGCATGCATGGTGATTTCTTTTGTTATTCCATTCTTTATTATACCCTGTTGATTAAAACTTTGACTTCTATACTCCATGAAATTAGTGGAATATTCTTGATATTTGTGCTTCATCCAGTATCCTTTCATGGAAATATTCTTCTCAGTATTCTTGAATTTTTACTCTACAAAGCAGTATCATGTTGACAGTTTGGATGTTATTGGTTCCTAGATAAATTAATTCTTGAACTTGTTTTATTGAATTCTTATATCATTGTCATCATCCTCATGTTTATATTATGTTGAAAGACATCTGTGGCCTGTAGTGCATGGATGGACTTGGTATGATTATGACCAGGGATTATTCGGTGTAATCATGACCGTAATGTTACAAATGATGTGGTAAAAGTCCTCATTGGCCCGTAATGCATTGATGGACAGTTGTTGGCATGATCAAGACCATTGATGAATACACGAATATCCTTGGCCCGTAGTGCATGGATAATTTGTGGTTGTGACCCGTAGTGCATTGATGAACAGTTGTTGGCATGATCATGACCATTAATGAATACACAACTATTCTTGGCCCGTAGTGCATGAATAATTGTGGTCGTGATACTAAAGAATATCCTTGGCCGTAGTGCAGGGGTGATTCGATGATGTGGAATATTTATTAAAAAAGGCGAGTCTCGGCTATATGATGATGAAAAACCTTTTAAATCATAAAAGATAGTAGATTTTATTCTCTACTTGACTCTTTTAATGGATTGCATGTTCATTGCAGATTAAACTTGATGTCTATTGTATTTTATCGGTTTAACATTTGTTGAAGACTAATGATAATTTATTACGCATTATCTTAGTCATAATATTTTTTTCTCTTGAGCTAGTTGAGCTCACCCTTTCTTTCCTTTATTCTCTTGAGGAAATGAGAATATAATTTGGGACGAGTCGGGGAACGGAGTAATGGTCCAGAGGATAGCATTAGTAGTCCTCACTATTCTGTGAAATAGTGTGATAATAATTGTAATGAGGACTCCTTTTGAGTTTGTATGATCTCTAGTAGACAATATTTGTATTCAAACTCACAGTTTATGTCGTATTGTACATGACAGTTATATTAGTAAGTTGTATTTAAATTCTGTACCATTTATCTGACTACCCAAGATGGGTGATGTATACCTAATTTTGGGGGCGTCACATCTACTATATATAACATGTATGTACAGTAAAAAATTACATTTGCTATATATAACATGTATGTACAGTAAGAAATAAATAAATGAGACTGCTTAAGGAAAAACCTAGTCCACCTAGGAAAACGCCTTGGCACCGCCTAGCCGCTAAGCGTCCCCTCCGCCGCCTAGGTCCGCTTAACAATTTTTAAAACATTGTTATCATCTTTTATATTGTATTCAGTCGCAAGTATTTTTTTTCACCATTGCATCATTTCTATTGTTTTACCTTTTCTAATGTCCAATCAAGACTTCACTAGGGACCACATATGCCTTCTTTCCTTTGTGTTACTGCTAATATGTTGCAATACCATCATGTCAGCTACCCTTATTCTGCAGATACTTTCTAGCTTTTCAACATTTTTGTTCTAGGTTAATCATCCTGTAGGCCCTCCCCAGCCAACATGTCTTCTTTTCTTGTATTATACATTGCTCTAGAAAGTGCTGATCCACTTCTTGTTGACCTTTATATCCTAACATAAATCAATATCAGTAAATTAATCTGTTTGATTAGAAGTGCTAAGTTACTTATTTTGATCTTGACTCTATTCGAACTTGATTTTGTTCCTTACAGCGGGGCTTGGACAATTGCTGGCACACCTTTAGATTTGCATGACCCTCGACTTTTGGCCATGGCAGCAGCAGAACGCCCTCTTTTGGAGGCTGAATATGATGAATATGATGATTCTAATTCCAGTGGAGCCGCGTTTTGCCGCTCAGCTGCTCTAATTGTAAGACTCTTGCAATGAATTCTTGCATAAGTTGAAAATAAAGAATGACTGTTGGACTTCAAAAATGTTAATAGTAGTAAATGTATGAAAGTATAAAGTATCGAGTATTTTGTATTTTTCCACCGCGCTGCAATTTATAGATAGTCTACCCTTTAACACGTGTTTGGAGATTCAGCTTTACATTATAAGATGTGGCATGTGATGTTCTTTCTTTATTCATCCTGTGAACATTTTTTCCTTCTCATCTCTATTGTTTTTATAAATTGATGTTACCTCGACAACTCTATAACTAGGGGCTACTCTGAATGTCTTATGTGCTTTATGTCATATATGATTCATTTTTTGGTTTATCATATTTTTTTTCCTCTAAATTTAATAAATGTACGATTTTTGTTAGTTAATGGCTCTTCTGCTGTTGAGGCATGCGCTGACCATTGGAGATGGTGATAGTGATGGTGATGATGCTTCCACTTTTTTTGCTGTAAGTAGGATCTTATCATTCTTCTTCTACTATATCCATACTACTTATCCATCATTCTATTATTGCTTTACTGCACTTGCCTGATATGGTGGTTGTGTTTTACAGCTTTTCTTGCTTCGTGCTGCCGGTTTTCTTCTTCCCTGCTACATCATGGCCTGGGCTATCAGTATATTGCAGCGTCGAAGACAGAGACAGGCAAGAGGCCTTTTGGTGTAGCTAATCTCATATTTTATTGGGCTTAGTTTCCTTTTCTTCTCCAAGTAATCACTCTTTGCATAAGAAGAAAATGTGTGCTTCATTAATAATAATAAAAAAGTGGTCGGTGGATGAAAATCGTAGTGGTGAAACAATTTCTTCGACAAATGAAGCTATAATTGATGAATTCTTAAACTACATTAATAAGTGTCTATACAAGTAAACCTATAAAATGTTGAAGACATTCCTCAAAGTAGATATATATGATAAATAAGTACAAGATGTAGAACATTCAAAATTATTAAAAAAGAAAAAGGAAAAATAAAGATCTAGAGTAACCTAAGTTTGCACCACATAACTAGTGCCCCTCCATCCCAATGAAAGTGAGGTTGTTTTGCTTGCATATAGTTTTAGGAGGGGTAATGAGTGCTTTACTTTTTATTACAACCAGAGAAATTACAATCATTGGATAAAGAGATGAATGGTTAGAAGAGATTAAGTTCACTTATTTGGGGAATCCTAAAGTGATAGGAGCTTGCTTAAATTGAGAACGAGGGAGAAGTAGATAAATTAAGTTGCAACAAAGATTTATGTCTAGTTGCTTATTTAATTATAGAGATGGTGTAAGAATCATTATACCTACAGTTAGTTATGAAATTCATAAAGTTTGTCACAACTTTACTTCTCAAACATCTTCATGGTTTAAGGAGATCTTGTCCAGTATTTGCTTTCGTGTTGTTAGTTATTAATTTGCACTTTATGCTTGTGATATGTTGCAACTCAAGTTATTACCATCTACGTAATGTCATATGTGGTGCAACTTGGGTTACTCGAAAACTTATTTTATTTTTCTTATTTGCTAATTCTTGATCTTTTTCTCTTATTATATTTCTCTATATTGATTTATTTATTCATCCATTCTAATATTTTTATTTTCTTATTGATCAGGAAGCAGCAGCAGCATTGGCAGCAACTGATGTTGCATTTATGGTACAAGCCGGGCAACATAGGGGTTTGCAAGTCACAATAGCAACTGGACCTCCAGTGACAGCAGCGCCTGCATCAACACCAGGGCCTGCAGTGAGCCCCCATCAAGAACCAATTCAATGATATATGGTTTTCTTCCATTCTCTTAAAGATTATGCATAGGTGACGCTGTAAGTCAACCTTGGCCGAGATGTGTATTATATATGTTCGGTTATATTTTCAACAAAAAACTTGGAGGTCATTTCTGTGTGTTTTGTACATAAATCCTCAAAAACTCGAAGCAGTTATTGCCACTGCTAGAGAAATTGTGTTGTTTGAGTAATTGGAAACAGAGATCACTGTCTCATGATATCTGAGATGTATTTAAGCTTTTGGTGCGAGTCTTGAACTTGAAGTGAATTCTTCTGCTTGCATTAGCTATTTATCTTCACTTTTTTTTCCTTGATGGTTCATCATTTTACTAAACCGATCAGATATTTTTAGGAGTCTTAATCTTTTTCATGTGCCAATTGATTTTAATGGTCAGAAACATAGCACATCACAGCACAGCACTTGTTCTATGAAGGACTCTAATCGTGACAGGAGTAAGTTAAATCTTGAAGTGCTCATCTCACTGATATTAAATAATAGCTGGCAGACAAGAAGGTAGCAAATGTATTCTCAAGTATTAACAATGGAGGATCCAAAAGAATAAAATGAAGCAACAATGTGGTTTCAATCTCAGCAGCCAACTTTATGTTGAAGATGTGTATGTTTAACGCTGGATAGGTGCATGGATATTTTATTTTACTATATGTATTATGTAAATTCAAATTTATTTTTTAGTTTTTAAAGTGTTAAAAAGCGATTGTGAAGATGATTTTCGAAAGCAACAACTCATTTGTTTCTTTTGCTTTAACACTGCTCTAAAAGCAGGGATCCGCATAGTAGTGTTTATATTTTTGGCCATTTCGGCCTGGACCAAGACGAACGAAAAAACTAGAATTCGATCCATTTTCTTAAACTTGTAGTTATATGAATCAAACAAAATTGAAATGAAAAACTGGAAAGAAAAGAAAGAAAAGTGGCCAGTATGGGACAAACTGTGGGGTTCCCTCCCAGATGAAAATTTTAAGTAGATGGTTTGGAGCTTCGCAAAAGAAAAGCATAAAGGAAAACCCATTAAGCACAAGACTGAGATTTTTGGTGGATGGAGATGAGAGCTTGAAATTCTAAAGTAAGAGCATAAAGCAAGTGGTTGGTTTATATGTTTGGAGAGGTGGTTTCTTGTATTCCCTTGATTCTCGATCGATCCCTCCCTTCTTCGAACATGTTTACTTTATCTGGCTTTCTTGCAACTGTAGCAATCTCAGCTTTGGCTGCTTCTCTTTCTTGTCTTTGATTTTCTAGCAGCCAATCTCATTCCATATGGTCATCAAATTATACAGCACAGGCGAGCATAGTCATCTGACGTGTGGTTATGAAGACAGTGGATGGATCACTGCTTGGGCTAAAAAGAGCAACGCAAATGATAGAGATGTAGGGAACCAATAAAAAGATTCTTGGCTTCCCAAGACTTGTGTTCCAACTAACTTTATATTCAAACCTGCCGGTCAGAGTCTTCTAAAGCAGCCTTCTATGGCAGGCTTATGAATCTGTAACTTCTCTAGATGTTTTGGGGCCCTCTTATGCTTTATGCCTTTAAACTTGCAAATCCCATAAAAGATAAACCACTGGCTTATATGTACAGGGACTGGGCATAAGAAAGAGACAAAGAAACCACTTCCTCTCTCCTCGTTACCTTGAACAAGAGTATTACCAACTCCCTATTCTTCTTCTTCTTGTAGGGAGAAACATCAAACATGGGTGCCCCTTCTTGTAGGGTTGTCATCCTTCTAGTTTGTATTGGGTTTCTTTCCATTCAACCGGAGCAAGTCTCTGGCCTCGAAAGCAAAGATCTTGCTCTAAGATTTCTCAGAAATTCGCGGGTTCTAAAGGGTGTTGCTGTTGAGGAACTGCACGCGAAGCTAAATTTAGCCCCTTCACCTTCAACCATGTTAGATCCAAATCAGTCGAACAAAAGAAAAGTTCGAAGAGGATCAGACCCCATTCATAACATGTGCTGATATTTGGAAAAAAAAATTCTTCTTTCTGCTAGGAATCCAAAACGGAAGGGGTACGAGGGAGAAAGGAATGGCCTATGACTATCGTTCATGGATAGAAGGAGAAACTCGATGGTGGTGGGCAACTTCTGCTTCCTTCCAAGTTCTTTCAGAATAGGTTGGTTGGTTGGTCATTGTAGTTTTATTTGTTCAACCAGAGCTGAAGGTTTTCTGTGAGACTCTATGTTGTATAGGTTGTAACCAGAAATTAAGCTGGCTCAATCAAATACACTAGACATAGTGTTTTTTTTTTCTTCAAAAAATTATTTCCTAGGAAGAATGATACATTTTCCAGCCTTGGCAACTCTGTTTTCTGCATGTTAGAATGAAACGCGAGTATTTCTTTATGTTGTGGCTAGTACACTATACAAGTGCATATTAATTGATACTACAAGCTCAGACCTAGCATCTTAAGATATAATTTTAGCACACTTTACATTTAGACACATGGTAATTGGACTGGTAAAGAACAAAATAGGCTAATAAACAGCTGAAGTACCCATTTATAGAAATGTATACATCAACAATCTTAAATGTAGAACATGCTTTTTCTTAAAAGTACAACTAAAATTAAATTAAAAATATAGAACATCCTCCAAATCAAATGTAATTTACAAGAGCTTAAGAATTTGTAACAGAAAACAGAGGCAAGCAGAGCTTCCAAAATCAGGCAGTGTTCTATGTTCACTTGATTCCAACTGTTCCACTACTAACCATATCTTTATGTTCCACTATATTGACGAGTCTTCAGTAAGAGCTGGGGATCTGCTGTATCTATTCTTTCTGTGAACTTCACTATGTATAGAAGATATCTTACGTGAAACTACACCCCAGATCATATCTACTGCATCACCAAATCTTGATGGAAACTGATACTCAAAGTGCTTTCCAATCTCTTTTAATCTTTCCCACATTTTGGTCCACTTATGTTGCTCAATTCCCCTGAGAAGATTCAGAAGGTAACCTTTTTCAATAGCATCAGATGCACGAACAAATACACAGAACTCTGAGTAGTCTAGAACATCTTCAAAAGGTAGCTCAATGTCATCACTAATTATTACAGGAACACAATGAGTAGCTATGGCATCAAAGAGGCGATTTGAGGAAGGGGTGTCTCCGGCAATATTTAAGCAGAATTTGGATGACGCCATCCCTTCGCCTGCTTGACTGATCCCATTTGCTCGAACACTTCCAAATGTGAAGTGTACATCTTTCTCGTCTTTGAGAAGATAGTATAATTCTTGGCGAATTGTTCCACCCTGAAGATAAATCCAAACCATGCTTAAGAATAATACACATGAATTAAATACATCACAAGGGAAAGTTCAGACAGGATTTCTTTTCAATACTTAATTTTACTAGTCTGGGGAGGTGTGGTTGGATAGAATATCTGAGCATATGAAATAGATTGTTAACAAGAGATATATATATATATATATATATATATACACACACACACACACACACACACACACACAGATATGGGTACGTGGAGTTACCTTGAACGAAAATTACAAGCAAGCTCTTATATTCATTTTTCTTCTATAAGTATGCCTCACTAATTTAATGTTACTCCTTAATTATTTATTTAGCTAGCACCTGTGAAAAGAAAATGCTACTCTTTATTTCACCTGCTTGTTAATTAACGCCCATTCCAGCACCCACAGTAAAAAGCTCCAATAATCGTTCTAAAGAAAAAAGTAAAAGCAAAGCAGAAGAAAAAGGAGGAGAAGAAGGCATTCCATCATAAATTCTCAAAACATTAATAAGAACCAAAGTCCGTGTATTACAAATTAAATTTGACGGGCTGCCCATCATTATCATCTGAAGCTGCTAAATCAGATAATTGTTATTCACAGGTAAACCAAAATGCTTATCCATAGCAAATAACAAAGACCAACTCTTTTACTTGGTGAAACACAATAGGAAATGGAAATAAATAAAATAAATTTTTGAACAAATGCTATACCGTGAATATTTACTATTTTGAAACTAAATTGTTTTCGTTCTATGTTTTAATTTTATTTTTCTGGTTGTGATAAGAACTCAATGTCAATCTGGTTATATACAAGCAAAAAAGGCTGCAGATCGCCACAAAGATAAAGTTGTAGAGCCCACTATTTCGACGGTTGTAAATTGCCTAGTTTCAGTCAGAGTGCAGGATGCAAAGAAGGCAAGGATGGGGGGAGTGGGGGACAGCCAATAGAATACCCATGATATAGACATTTTCGTAAAGAAAAAAAATAAGCTGCTTGTGTACCTTCATTTTTGAAATGCAATGCCAACTAAATGAATGGCTTAACAGTATAGTCTGCCTACTCGAATTTGTTAAGCTGCACCGGGAAGCAGGTAACAGGACATAACCCCTGGTCCCCTAAGCATGCATGGGCACACACACACACACACACACACACACACACACACATATATATATATATATATATATAAGTGTATTAATACATTTGTTAGTTAAACATAGCTTCTAATTCTTATAAAAATTGTAATTAAATGATAACTTCAGTTGAGGTTTTTTACTTTTTAAAAAAAAATAATTTCAGTTAAGGATACTCTTTTGGTAGAAAGAATTTCAGTTAAGGATACTCTTTTGGTAGAAAGAACAAATTGGTAGCTCTGGCCACATTTTCCAAAATTCTAATTAGTAATACTTTTGCCAATATTAATAGGCTGATGTGAGCAACTTATTGTTGAAAGTACTATATTAAGAGAATATAAATTGACTGATTTCATGTAGAGAAACAAAAACCTTCTGGATTAATGCAAAGTGAGAACATTATTATGCAGAGGCAATAGACAGAGACAGCATTGATCAAGAGCTTCACTTAATTAAAAGGAAAGGAAAATCCAAAGCACAATGTAATGATTAAACTAGGAAGAGAGAAGCTTAATACTAAAAAAAGCCGGTCACATGAAGAGATACACGACTCCTATCTTAATAATAAAAGGCAGGCTCTTTATGAGGTACACAATTCCAACTTCAGGTAATGGTCATAGATACAACAATACCAAAATCACGTCGCAGAGAAAATACTCCAATAAGTATATTTGAAAGAATAAAAGGGCAGAAAGCTTACATCTTTCCGATATATTGCACCCTGGAAGTACACCAAAATAGGGCGGTCTTCAAACGGGGCAGAGTTGTTAGCAGGTGTAGCCTTTATGATATGTTTGTAAGGAGCAATCACATCCTTTTCAAGGTTTGCTACTTCAGCAGGGTATCTACCAAAATCAGCAAGTACAAACATGGCAGAACCCAACTTCCTTCTTGCAGTCAGCATGCTATTTGGATGGTGGGCCACAATCAAATGATCTTTGCCACCCAGTCGTTTCCATTCATTCCGGCCCTTCAGAAAGTCCACCAATTTATCCTGCAACATTATGTTGACACTAACTTTCTCATATCCACGAAGCTTAGAGTACCTGTTGTAACTAAGAGAGGAGAAGAAAGGCACAAATATGATATCTGCTTGATTTGGGTTCTGAACCCTGATTGCACTGCATGGTCTCGGTTTGTCGTGAGTGTTTGATGATAAAAGATCAAGGGTGAGCCAATACTCCATACTGTGCTGCAAATTTAACCCACCAGGGTATGGAGGTATTTGACTTCGGTTACTAACATCTGGCCACACTTGATTTGGACTTCCTCTCCAACCCATTAGCCCAAAGTGAAATTCAGGAGGTAAGTCATACATATATACTCTAAGATTAGAATGATTTGGATAACATACCTTCTCTCTATCTTGTTCTAAAGCATACATCTTGCTGGAATTGGAATTTTGATAAACCACCTCTTGGCTTCTGATGGTCTGGTTAGTATGTTCACTCATCAGATTGGGTCTAAGGTAGACTGAGGTGCTATTAACATCAATTATCCTAAAAGATGTGGGTATAAAGGAATTGTCACTGAATCGAAACAGGACCAATGAGGAAAGGATCAGAAGAAATATTGAAACAGCTATAAGGCATGAGAAAAACCTAGACAGAAGCATGTTCTTTTCTGACATTGAAGCCATTCAAGGACACTAGCAGCTATAACATCTGAATAATTTTAAGAAACAACCCAATAAATGGTTAGTAATTCAGGGTTTTTCTCTTTTTGAACAAAGGAACTGGATTTTAGTTATTTGAAAATAGAGGTTCAACTTCTACCCATTCACAAGAACGGCTGCATTCCCATAAAATGACAATTAATATCCACAATGAGAAGGCATCGAATTCTGCCTTCAACCCTAGAAAGGGTTTTGACATGTTTTCCACATAACTACGTCTAACAAACAACCAGGATTTGTTCACATGTTTTTTAAATCTGTTCTCACATTCATGGTAAACAGCCTGCAAAACAAAGAAGGGGGGAAACGCTCAAAACAAAATTATTTTTCCAATTTTTATGTAAATATAAGGATCATTAGTTCAGAAAATAATTGAACGACGAAACAAACTGACAATCAATAATTGGAAACAAAAAATCTCGGGTTTGGAAACATCAGAAATAGAACATTTAATAATCTGGGTTTCAAAGAATTAAGAATATCCCAACAGAATCATCAATTAATTGCAATAAGAGTACCTGTTCAGCATAAATGGCTTATTAGTCGTGTCGCCGGAAGCCAACAACTGGGATTTTGGTACAAGAAATTTCTTAATCGACGCTAAATAGAAACGTAATAATCCACTTACTAATAAACAAAATGTAAAATCTATAACGTGGAGAGAGAATCTGAGATACTCCTGAGTTGTCGATGAAGTGGTGAAGAGGGGGCGGGGCGGGGCGGGGCGGGGCGGCGTCAGTAGACTAAAACGAGTACTGTGTTATCATTCCATAAAGACTTCCGCATTCGACATCATTATTGGACATTTTCAGTTTTGTTTTTTTGTGCTCTTCTTCTAACTTTAAAAAAAATTACTATTTATTTCGACTGAAATTTGTATAGAATATAATATTTTAGGTGTATTATGTTCTTATATATATATATCTAAATTATATTTAAAATACTTTATCTAAGACTTATTCTTCTATAAATATTTTAAATAAGTATTAGTTGTTATAATTTTTATTAATTTTATATTTGGAGATGATCAATTGACAACTTTCTATTTTATAACATTATCTAACCATCTATATTGGTCTCGTTAATTTTCGGTATTTGACATTTTAATATTTAATAATTAAATCTTTTTTTAGTTTTCATGTTTCCGATGTGGCATCATCAAGACATTCAAGATGGGATGAGGAGTTTCAGTTGATACACATACATATAACCTGTGTTGGGGTTTGATGAAATTACAGGTGTTGAGGTGTCTAAATAAAATTTAGGTGTAGAAAAGTATAACCTGTTTGTTTAAACAATGCATACATATATAATATGTAAATAGCCATGGGTAGAACGCCAACAAAACTAATAATCCATTCCTTTATAGGGGATGAAATGCAGAGGTTTGTTTTTGAGATGAACAAACACAAATGAACAACCTATTAAAACCGATTGAAGTCGTCATCAAAATTTACACACTTTATGGTGGGCGGGCAATCAAACTGACGCACTGGACTTGGCGTATGTTCTCAAATCCGACCCTGGGATTCTATGTATGTGTGTAAACAACTGTAATTTAGATACTGAAACTTGAATTTTTCTTCATGATGCGAGATCGGAGACTTTGAAAATTAAAAAAAACATGAATTTGACATCCGCAGTTTAATACTGTGGATAAGAAATTACTTACAAACGGCGTCGTTTCCAGTTTACCATTTGACCACACCTAGCATCCTGCAATTTAATACTGCGGATGAGGACATTTACAAGGAGAGGTATTTTGGTTATTTGTCTCGTCCGCAGTATTAAATTGCGAAATACTGAAAATTAACGGGAGCAATATAGGTCGTTAGATATTTGGATGGACGGTCAAAATTTGTTATAAGAATATACACTTCTTTACAACAACGTTGACAATCAGAGGCGGAACCGGGGGGGTCGAGGGGGGGCATATGACCCCCCTGGAATCTCCGGCAAGGCAGGGGCGGATCCACTTTTAGGCAGCCTCGCTATATCTTTTCCTGTGGTTTTTATTTGTGTTGGATGAAAAGAAAAAAGGTATGGTATTAATAGACCAGTTAAAATTTTTTCCACAAAATATCTTGGTCTTCCTTATACCTTAGCTCAACCGAATCCTTATCCTCTCTTTCTCTTTTTTTTTTTCTTTTCTCGTTTTACTTGGAAATTAAAAGAATTCTCTAAAGATTTGACTTTGTTACCAACTTATCCCACTTATTTTGTTTGCTTACTATATATATATATATATATAGCAAGGATCAAGATCATTTTTTCTTAAATAACATTGTTTTATTAAAATTACGTCGTTTTAGAGTGGCTTAAAAGAGAGTGGTCCTACTTGTTTTCTTTTTATTTACAAAAATGCCACCACTAGTACTACTACAAAAATGACGTAATTTTAATAAAAGATGTTATTTAAGGATAAATAGTTGCATCTAAAAATAATTTTAGGCCATTAAATCCAGTAGTCAAAAAATAATTTTTTTCTTGATGTATTTTGATTCTTTAAGCAGATTCTTGGTTCATACCGATTGACAATGGATCAACCCCGTTATATATACATAATATTTATAATTATAATTCAGACCTAAATTTATTCTACTCCAATTATAGAAAATTCCACACGCAAAAAAAATGTCAAATTCAGATTTCATTCTTTTATTATTTTTAAAGTAGAACTTTTATTACTTTTAAATTAAGACTTTTTACTAAGTAATTATTCACTTATAACATCATCCACTTGCTATTTATTATAAGAGCATCGATCTTTATTATAGTGAATATAGTTGAGGTCACAACAACATTGGTATTTTCAGGAGAACTTGATAAATTTAATGGAACCATCTGTTTCATAATTATGTTTTAAATAAAAATTATGTATCTAGGGGTAACCTACAAAACATTTATTTAAATTTAATTTAATGAAATATATTTTTAATTTGAAGTTGATATTTATAGTTTGAGCTGTGATATAAAATTGTCAAAAATTTAGGAGTCGAGTAAAGATCGATCCAAATAGTTACAATTTACATGTGGTTAATGGGTGTTATATGCGTACATGTGAGGGACTGGTAAATTTGCTCAAGGATAAAATTTCTGGGAGGCAAAAATAACTGGGCCTAGAATATAAGTAACTGAGTTATGTAAATTAGACCCAAAGTCTTGAAGAATTTATAATCCGTGGACTGGTATATCATGCTATAGCCCAATTGGAATTGGGTTGGTTTAGGTTACAGGCCTAACTAAATATACAAACACAACAAACTTACTTGTATGGAGAACGTATTATTTTGTACTTCCTCTGTCCCTAAAAGTATGGCCGAAAGGGGATCATGAGTCCATATTGTCACAAGAAGCCCATACGGTAAGCAAAATCCATGCCTTACATTGCGTAATTCCAATTAATATTCGAGGCGTATGACATTGTAGATCGTCTCTTGTTCGTTTTTGTTAATTAATTGTAATGGATATATGATGAAATAAAGTGGAGTATTACTATTACATACTCCCTCGTTTTAAAATTAAACATACAATTTGATTTTTAAAATCAAATGAGGACATATTAAATTTTAAAATTAGTATGACTTATAAGTTTAAAATAAAATAAATTTTGTGATTAATAATTTTTGTTATATACTATACAATTATAATAATTGTATCAACTAATTAAATTACATAAATTTATATTTAAAATTTAATATGTAGTCATTTGTCCTTAAAAGTCAAATCAGATATCTAATTTTGGAACAAATAAAATATTATTTATTTATATAGCTTTCGTGATTTCAGCATGGGACACGAGTTTTGCTATTAAATTATTTTATTACATATTTATTTGTATTATATTATATTAATGTGTTGATTACAATATTATCATTAATATTGCGCATGGTGAGTTACGTTTTATAAAAAAATATTTCCTTCTACAATATATTATTTAACTAATAGTCAATCAAATCCTCAAAAGGATGAATAAAATATATTTTTCACATATATATATATATATTAAGAAAAATAAAATAGAAAAAAAATTCAAATTTATCCTTAATAGCCCCATTATCACATTATCATAAAGTGATGGGTATTTTGATTTGTATAATAATGGACTCAACTAAATTAATGACATATTTACCCTTCACTTTTTATACCTTAATTCATCCTTAGGAGTATAACAAAAAAATTATAGCTTTAGCCATGTTTTCGTGGACGAAGGGAGTAATGTAAAACTAATTATTAATGAAAAATTAAACAAATTTAAAATCCACGACAATACTTTATCTATTTATATAATATAAAATATAGTATTTATTTTTAAATTAATGATTTATTTGTTTATATATTCGCCAATTCATTTAATAGTTAAAATACTATTTACTCAAATAGTTATGCTTATTCTTATGATTATGTAATTTAATGATAAAAAATTATTATATACTCATAAAATCAAATTAATCTGCTCAGGTTTTGACTTTTTTTAAGTCAAATTGACTATTTTAAATTAATAATTAAGCATATATAATTATATTTTAAAATTATAAAATTAGGATTAGTAATAAATTGTATATACTTTCTTTTGGTTATAATCTCTTCACCTATATTTTAGCAAAAATAGTAAAAAAATTAGTTTTAAAAATGGTCAACTTGACTTTAAAAAGTCAAAACTGAGCAATTAATTTGGGACGGAGGGAGTATTAAATATTATTGTTATCAAGAATATGCATTTTAAAGTACACTAACTAAATTTAAAATGTATAAAAATATGAGATAGTGGTAAGTAGATAATTAATATTACAGTAAGAATTCAAACAAAAAGATTTTGTACTATTAATTATAGAATTTTATTTTTAAATTTATTTTAGGGTTGAAGAGGGTTTGAGAGACTATTTTGTATTATTATATGTGAATTTATACATATATATATATATATATATAAATGTATATATATATATATATAAATGTATATATATATATATTGCAGAAATCATTGAGTAGATATATATAATTAATGTGCATGTGGACCTTTTAAATTTTATTAAAATAACTTGAAAAAGGGACTACTACGTATATATAATTAACAATTGGTGGCAAAGAAAATGGGGCAATAGAAAATTATATTAATAGAAAGTTGAATGGATGTATGCATGCATTGGCTGTGCATATATATAGCCTTGTATATAATATTCATGAGATCGGGTACGTAGCAAGCTAGCTGAACTGGATTTCATTATTAATGTACGTACGTAGTAGAAGAAGCTAACAAAACAGCTTGACAAAGGGGACATAATATATCAGTTCTGTGCGACCATGAATATGTGACAAAGATGAATTAAGCTGTAAAGTTGAGTGACATGCTCTCTCTGTCTCATGAGAGTTGATCTTTTTTAAATATATAATGAGATAATTAGACTGTCTCGTACTAACTCTACTTATAGTACTGTAACCTTGATCTTTAAGGTCCATCCGAATTTAAATTTATTATCTCATTCCCTATCTCATGTTCATGTATATGTTCTCCCACTCATGTGTTGCTTCTCTCCACCTATTATTTATTCAATTATAAATAAATAAGTAAGAATTATGTGACATCAATACATGCATGAAATAAGTACAACATAAAATTAGACTTATTCATCCATATATTCATACCAAATTAAACTTTTGTTATAGACACTATTCCATATATCAAACAAAACAGATCGTTAATTCAGAGATTATTTTTAATGAGGAGATTATTTTGTACAATAATTATAAAGTAATCTCTATTTTCAAGCACAAATTAACCATAAAATAATGCAAACATAATCTAATATATATCCTGATAGGCTGATATAATAAAATTATATAAGTTACAACAACAATCAATTTGTTGAGGACCGGAGGATATTATTTTGAACAATAATAGTGAACTAATAGTTTTATACATAAAAACATTTTTAATTAGAAAATTTTCAAGCCCTTTTAATTTGGCCTAAATAAAAAAATATTGTTATACAGCACCGGAAGAATTAGATGAAAAAGACTCGGAAACTACCTCATCAACTTCCCTCCTGTGAAAATTTCTATGGCAACCGCAAGCAGCGCATGTTAGCGCTTCATCCGACCCTTCCTCTCCATTAGCCATGAATTCCCTGCATCCATCCACAGCGTAGCCTCCGATATTAGCCGCGTGATTCTTTTGGCATTCTTTGTATCTAACGCTTCTTACCACCGATGTACTGCAACTTCTACCGGAGCCACCAGTTCTGACTACTACTTGCCGCTTCTTCATCCTCAATTATTGAATTGTAGCTATATTTGAACAGTTATCTTCCTTAGTTGATATATCAGCAAATTCATCCAAAAATATTTGAACCAGCTAGTTATATATGTGAAGCTTATAAATTATTGGCTAGGTAGCTTTGAGTGCGTTGGAAACTATATATGTGCTAACCCTACCATGTACGTAGTGTGTATATATATATATATATACCACCACCAGTGGGCAGTGGCCTTCTTACTCTATCATTTGTTCCATGGCCATTTTACTTTTACTATTAGTTAGGTCGTCAAAGCTAGATTCTCTTTTAAATTAGGGCATTTTTTTATGCCCAATTTTCTCAAGGCAACCAATCAAAAAATGACGTGTTATAGAGCCGTATATATTTCCATCAACTTTCCAGAAAGAGTAATGCTATACCAACAAAAATCGCGTGAAAGATAAACAGTTGTAATTTAAAAACTCTGCTACCTGTGGTACGGTTATTGGAAATGATAGTTAACCAATTACATACATGCAGGAGACAAGATTGACGATTTATGTGGAATTAGGGTACCTAACCCTAATTTGATGACATAGCAATAGCAGCATTGATATACTTTATTAATTGGCAGAAAGATTGATTGATCGTTAGCAAGGAGTAGACCGACCTCTATATATATATATATTAATTTAAGTGTTGGGCCGCGATATTTTTTTTTCTTTTGGTAAGATGTAAATTAGAACTTCTTCATTTAATTAATCCATTAGGGCCTTTATTATTGAACTTTGAAAATCCTTGAAGCTTACCACCATATTATTTCCATTTTAACTATATAAGAAGAATTGATTCGATTGGATCGACCCGTAGTAGCATTTTAATATCTATTATTTTGACTCAGAACGATGATAAAAGCATGACGGTTGACTAGAGCAGAACGCCATGTAATGGCGAGAAGGAAATGCCTTCTTAGGGTTAGGGTTTCGTGTT
Organism: Panax quinquefolius; assembly: GCA_020205615.1. Taxonomy (NCBI): domain Eukaryota; kingdom Viridiplantae; phylum Streptophyta; class Magnoliopsida; order Apiales; family Araliaceae; genus Panax; species Panax quinquefolius. The sequence goes on along the minus strand of CM035172.1, from coordinate 11,761,549 downwards.
GGTGAGGAGAGAAATCTACGAAAAGACGGAATTGATTGATTGATTGAAGAGGGGAGAAACGACGGTGGGCGATTCTAACGACGCGTGGCGAGAACCCCAGAATCCGGAACCGTGTTAGTGATAATGAGGATTCCAAGAGCCTTCTTGAGTCCTTCAAGTTGAGAGAATGTCCAAACCCTTTGGTGCTTTTAGGTGGAATCTCAAGCCTTTAAGTCACCAAAGGGTCCATTTGATCTTCCAAGAGTCAAGTCTTTAGTCTCTGGAGAAGTCCCTTCCCAAATGGTGGAAGAGATATTTATAGGTTTTTGGAGAGTGGTCATGTGATAGGCACATGTCCTCGGAGAAATTCAAATTTACCCTTAGTCGTCAAAGTAATGCCCGGATCGTCACCGCCTTCTACAGCCACCAATCCAATCCTCAATCAATTCCTAAAATGAGTCACCTCCACGTGCTTACGCCTCGGGACACGTGAAAGATTCTCTCGAGATCTTCGCTTCTTTATTTTATTTTCTTAATTCTTTCCATTTAATCATAATCTGAACCTTAATTTGTGCATTTAATTCAATTAGGTCAATTGAACCCTAATTTGCACTTGGGCCCACATTTGCCCCCTGCGCGAGTCGCGTCCTTGGAGTGACGATCGTGCAAAATACTTTAACTCTGTGAATCCGCTTTAATTTTTGAAAAATGCTCGATCTTGCAAGTCCCGAAAGCAGAAAATCATAGGAGAGCGTAACTCCATGGGAGCTCTCCCAATATATCTTTGGAAATCCTCTATCAAATCTTTCCAAACCTTGCATAATATTTGTTTCCCTAATTAATTTTATATGTATATATATACATATATTGAAACTAAATCAAAATAAATTATATATTTGTCAAATAAAATCAAATCTTATTTTGATTTGTAAATAAGATCAAATCCTTCTTTATAGAAAATCAAATCATTCCTATTATTTTGGAAACAAAATCAAATTATTTTTATTTATATACTTATAAAATAAAATTAGGAAGAAATTATTTTCTGAAAATATTTTTGAAAATCGAGAAATATTTTTTTTAAATAAGAATAATTTAATTTGATAAAATAATAATAATATTATTATTTTTTAAACGCAAGATCTCTTCCCTTAATTGGTGATCTGGCGTAGTCATTTATGGGGATTGACAGGAATTGATTCCACTAGACAAGTATAAAGCAAATTAGCAATTGATTTTCTTTGGACATGTATTTTAGAAAGAAGAGCGAAAAAAAAAACTAAAGGGAAAAAGAAGCAATTGCGAGTAATAGTGGTAGTGAAGCTTGGGGAAGATAAACAAATGAAACAATCATGAAGAATTGACAAGCGAAAAATCAACACATTTACAATTCAAAGTGAAAATGAGCTTGAATTCTTCACGTGAACCTTGAGCTTCATTTTCAAAACCAAATCATTATTTTAGCTTTGACAGAATTCCTTGTGAAAGCTGTGATTGGTCATTGCAAAATATTTCCATATAAAATGAAATAAAAGTTACGCAAGTCGGGATACTAAAATGATTGAATCAAGGCATCTTTTGATTAGCTATAATTCTAACTTTCCATAAGTAATATTATGGGAAGGACTCTAGAATAATGGCATGATGCTTGGGTCGATCGAAATGATAAACAACCTCTTTTCCTCAATTTATAAAATGGATATACAAATGACAAATCCTATATCCCATGCATATAATTCTCAGTTATGATTGAAGGCGTAAATTCAAAGAACGCCTAATTGTCTAGTTAATTACCTTATATTTATCACAATTACCCACATAATTTCCAAATTGTAAGACCCATAAAATATTCCCTCGTTCATATATATTTTCGATGAATCGCTAATCTCGGGGAGAACTTTATTAGCAATTCATGAGTTTTTTTTTTTTTATCAAATTGACACATTCTTATTAATAATTAATTAAAGTAGTACTCCGGATAGTATGATACAACAAACTTTATATAAAATTCCCTAAAGATATATAGGCATGCTCGAGTGCTCAATGGAGCTAATATATAAAATATTGTTTTTATAATCTATATGTATGCATAATTGATTGACTTTTGTAAAAGTAATAATCATGTCATATGATACATTTATAATTAAAACCCATAGGATCTTACTCCTTATATATATATATGCAATAATCTTCCTAATAAATTTTTTTATCTTGATACACCAAGTCTTTCCTTTTTATCAAATCAAATATTAATTTTATTTCCAAAATAAAATCAAATCTTAATTTTATAAAATCAAATCTTAATTTTATTTTTGAAATTAAATCTTTCTTTATTTTGGAAAATCAAATCAAATCTTTCTTAATTTGAAAAGAGATTTTTTTTTAAAACAAATCAAAATCATAAAATCATATGAAATAAACTAAAATCATATGATTATGCATGATAACCATAGTCCCTTTCTATTCACATGAAAAGTTAAGTAGTAGAACCCTTAGTCTAATTTATTTTTATTTTATTTTATTTTTTTCGTAGAAGACCTATACAAAAATGAGGTAACCATTTTTTTTTGAATCTTGAATTTGAACCCTATTTTTTTTTTTGAAAATAAAATAAAATAAAATCTTATTTTATTTTTCAAAAAATAAAATAAAATATATAAATAAATAAATAAAATATTTACTTATCTTATTTTTGAGAGGTCCTGTTTGCTCCATGATTAATTATGTCTTTGCTTCCTTTTTTGCCATAAGAAAGATCCGTTGAAGCTATACATGCCTTCACCTCATCCAATGACTATCAATTAACACCTCATGAAACTAAAAGAAAATAAGCCCATGAAAAGAATGAACATGATTAACCCCACTATTGCTTCCCAATACCAATTATTTGGTTCCTTTCAAATATGTCTGCTATATCCCATGAGTCATCAAGTCATGTAGCCTTCTCCACTCCTTCCCGTCATTCTTGATCGATCCACGGCATTACCCAGTGATTCTACACAATGATTCAATGAGAACACAAGCGTCCAAAGGCTCCTCGTGAGTGCGAAAATAAAAGAAGATATTCCACCATCTCTTCTTCACAATAGCCCATAAGACCATCAACAATCAATTCTCTTGGGATAGAAATCACCTCATTTGCCTTTGACCGACAAATCAAGACACGGTATATATATATATATATATCTTTTTTTTTTTTTTTTTAGACCAGGAAATTGATTATAATCGCCTCTAATTCATAATTCGTTTGATTGTTGAAGGTGACTTACTTTCAAGAAAAATCTTTGTTTTCATAATTCTTTTATTTAGTTGGAATTTGAAACTCTTTTCATGTATAATTATTTTATTTTGTCGATTGATTGTTTGTTTGTTGGTTGATGTTTTGTTTAATTTTTTCTTAATTGTTTCATCGATTTCTCTTTTCGGTGATTGTAGTTTTTTTTTTTAAGGCCATTTCACCTTAGCAGGATCTTGGCTCGGATATTCTCAAAAGAAAACAACACTGCAAGGAGGAGAGATTTATTTTGAGCCATTTCACCTTAACAAGGTCATTGGCTCGGATATTACGGAAGAAAAGGAACACTTCTGAGGAGGAAGGATCTATTCCGAGCCATTTCACCTTAACAAGGTCATTGGCTCGGATATTACGGAAGAAAGGAACAACGAGGAGGAGGAATTTATTAGGAGCCATTTTCCTTAACAAGGTCCTTGGCCGGATATTTTTGAAAGAAAGGACAACCCCGAGGAAGAAGAGTTTATTCGAGCCATTTCACCTTAACAAGGTCATTGGCTCGGATATTTTGAAAGAAAGGACAACATCGTGAGGAGGAAGAATTTATTCCGAGCCATTTCACCTTAACAAGGATCTTAGTTCGGATGTTAGGTGAAGTAGCATTCATTCCAATCAGTTGATTCGACAAGTAAGGAGAAGTTAAATGTAAGAGGGAGAGCTCCTTGGGTGGCTAAATCCTACGGGTTGACCTTAGGGAGGCAAACCTAATGGCCTCCTTTTCACATTTTCCGTTCTTCTTTTACCCTTTTTATTTGAATGGCTCCTAATGCTTGTGCTCTTTTTCTTCTTTCGGTGTTCATGATCTTCCTTTAGAATCCAAGGTGTCAGTGATCTTCCTTTCCCAAATCCATCTTCTTATTTAAGTTTCATACCCTCTCTCTTGTTATGGTAAACACTTAATTTCAAATGCTCATTCACTTTCTTTCTTTGTTTCTAGAATTCTCATGTTATATTTTCTTGTTGCAGGCTAACTCCAGTGAACGTTCCACAGACCCGAAAACTACTAAGGAGGTTCCTTTCATCAGCGACTGGGAAAGGCTCCCTTTTATGGGTCTTGGCGTTTTACGGGAGCAAGTGAAGAATTATGATCGTCTGACCTTTCCTCCTCACGAGAAAGTAGACTTATTTCTATATCTTTACGGCTTGCTTGAAGTTTAGGCGACTTTCCATTACTTTTCGCATTCCTCGTATGTGTATAAAAAGCAGAATACCCTACGGTCCCATTCATTTCATATCAGACTTATCCAATCGTCTTGAGGGTGGCAACATTGGGCCCGACGAGGTTCTCACAAATTTTGATTATATGGATATCTTTGAAGAGGGTAGGCATTTTGCGTTGCATTCGATTATGCGAGGATCTTCGTGTCAAGACGGGACCAAGATGCTCTTACTGCAAATCTTGATTTCATATTTGGTGTTCTTCCACATGTACATTTGTCACTACTGGGGGAGTTCACCCCAACTCTGAGGATGTCTATGTCATCTACCGAGAAGCATTTGCCCCTCTGCGGCGTGAGTCACGCCTTTGGTGAGATGATCGTGCAAAATATTTTTTAAGTGTTGAAGTCTTCACTTCTTGAAGCTTGATGTTTTGCAAGCCTTGAAAACAAAAATCCTAGGAGAGTGAACCTCACAGGGAGCAAACCCTAGGAGGGCAAGCCCTAGAGGATCTCTTCAAGGATATCTAGGTATCTCCTAACTTTCCTTGGACATGTCTCCTTCTATGCTAGGTTGGATCTTTTATTTCCAATCATCATGTTGTTGCACTTCGTTAGGAAGTCACTTCACGTCTCCGTGAGGATGACTTACTTTATATAAACTTTAGGAGCTTCAAGATGACATACATAAATTGAAGACCAAGCTTTTGGGAAATCGAGTCACTACCCAAGACCTTGAAGGCTCGATAGCCTCTATCTGAAGGCTCGTGGTACCCACCACCATTGTCGACTTGAAGGCTTTAGTTATTCCCTTCTCTTTAGTTCGACGAATTCATGGCCTTTAGATCATAAACTTTCATAGTTTTTCCATTTCATGTCGGAAAATTTATGTACATATATTTCATTTATCAAATTGTAGTTTCTTTTATCCTTATTGATTGCCTTTAATTTGAACGATTCTTTAAAACTCAATATTTAACATTGAATCTTAAGTTGTTCGAATTAAGACTCCAAGACACCAATAGGCCTCATAAAACAGCAAACATGAATCTATTCAAGAAAAACATGTTTTTTTTATGCAAACTAACACTTGAATCTATACTTTTTTTTTAAAGAGATTAGAAAAAATATTCAAGCATAAGTGGAAGTTTGACAATTTATTGATAACAAAATTGCTTTTAACGAAAAGCATAACGTTTCAAATAATAAATCCTCGATTACTTTTGAAGTTGAAAGTATAACTTATGCGGTTGAGGACTTATAGTCAGGTGCCTTGATTACTTTTAAAGTTAAAAGTATAACTTTTTGGGTCTAAGGACTTATAGTCGGTGCCTCATTCACTTTTAATGATAAAGTGTAACACTCGAGTGCCTCGTCACTTGGATAAATCAATTTCTTGGCAAGTCACGGTCTACGAGGACTTGAAATCGGGTGCCTTGTCACTTGAGTCGATCGATTTCTTGGCAAGTGCGGTCTACGAGGACTTGAAATCGGGTGCCTCGTCACTTGGGTAAATCAATTTCTTGGCAAGTCACGATCTACGAGGACTTGACCACCATTTAGAGTGGACCACCATCTTGGGTGGATTTTTTTTATATATATATATATATATATATTTTTTTTAATTAAATCGATTCTTGTGCCTCCAACCTTGGTCATCCAATTACTTGGCAAGGGATACTCACGAGGACTTAAACCACCATTTTGGTGGACCACCATCTTAGGTGAATTTTTAATTCATCATGTAGTTCGATTTTTTCGATGGTAGAGCCGATATTTGGGTTCTTAACTTCGGGATTGAACCATGGGTGATAGTGTTACACGTTTCTTCTCTAGTTCAATCTCCCCCCGCTTGACTTCTCATGGTATATCCTCCATGGTATCGTAACGATCCATAGTGGAATGTCCTGCGTATTGGTGGTACACGAAGTCCGGTCTTCTTTTCATCTCTTGAATTACAACAATAGGGATCTTAGAGGCTTCACGACTCCATACTCGACCCATTGTTCGACTGAGGCTCTGAATGCCTTCTCATTGCATGTAATAGCCTCCGGCGGCATTCGGTATACTTGTCACCATGCTTTTCTCTGCTTGGCTCAATTTTCTCATTCTTCTCCCTCTTTACCCCCCTTGTGGTTTTGATTGAGAATCGGCCCAAAGCCACGGTTCTTTATCTCTTGCTTTCTTCCATGTAACCATCGCATTTGGTGGGAAATGTCATGATTCCTCCCAAGTCTTGTGCAAAAAAGATGAGAGGGTGCAAATGAATCACAAGCTTTGGTAATGAGGTGGGGCTTGAAAGGCGTCTAAAGCACCATTGTTGCATATACTAACCAAGTTCTTTTCTTGATTGGCTCTGCGCACACCTCTCGTACGGGCCTTGAACTCATCGACATAATCGACAACTCCTCATTCGGTTTACTGCTTGAACCGCATAAGCTCCACAATGGTTACTGTTTACGCACATAGAAAAATTTCTTAAAAATTATAATTTTAAGTCATCCCAATCATGGACCGACCCCTTCTCCAAATTGTAGTACCAACTAAAGGCCTTTATCCAAAGTCTTGTTGAATTCCGCATCAACAAGTTGTGGTTGTTCACTTCGTCATATCCAGAGCCACGGAGACATTGACTCTACAAAACTGGCGATATGTTCCCTAGCATTTCCTTTTCCCCGTTGTATTTTGGAAATTGCGGGGTGCTCAATATACCTGTTGGGTAAGGTTGCCTCTCGAATGTATGCGGGGTAAGGAGGTAAAGTCAACTCAGGGTCGAGATATGCATCTGCGAAGTTGATTGATCACGTCAATCATATCATCCTTCGTCACATCACGAGCATAGCGTGAACTCTCGGGGTGTTGTGATATCTTCTTTGATCGGCGGTGTGTATAGTAGAAATTGGTTGATGGACACTTGCATCGTGAGCAGTTTGCTTTGGTGGAATTCTTTGGCTCATTCATTTGGACATTGCTTGGAATGGTTGGCATTTGCACTGTGAAAATGATGGAATAGAATAGTATTTGAGATGATGTTTGCACGAGGTTGGCTTGCTTCCATCCTAGGTTGTGTACGTCTGCTGATTACGGGCTTCGAGTTGATTATTGGAACCAATTGACTTTCAGTTAATGGAGGTACAATGTGGTTCTCTTTGTTGTTGCTACCATTATTGTTGTCTTCCACACCTACTTATTCCCCATGCAAACTTTCTGGGAACATGGCCTTGAAAGTGGGAATCTGCATCAAGCTTCTTGGCGAAAATTCCCATCTCCTCTTGCTTCTCTGCATTTCCAAGCATCATGGCCATCATTATTCCTTGCCCTTCTCGTGCTTCCTTTAATGCCTTGAGCATCTCGGTTGCACATCATAAATTGGTCTCCACTGCATCCTCGCCTTGCCTTCTTGTGTTGGTTTGTTGTTGATTGGCCATATGTGGTGACGTCGAACTTCCTTCTGAAGCGTCTTTAATAAGTGGTTGGTCAAAATCCGGGTTTGCATACTTGGAAAGCTTGGGTGGCTTGCCTTGGGCTGGATCCGGTGAGGTAATCTTTGTTTGTTGGTGAAGCGACTCTTCTGTAGTTCTCCACTTCGAGTTGTGGGCATACCCTTCATGAATTCTACACCTCCCAAAGAGTAGTCGCCAAATAAATGTGGGCAAAGAAATCGTACCTTGCTAGGGTTAGGGTTTCGTGTTGGTGAGGAGGAGAGAAATCCACAAAAAGTACGGAATTGATTGATTGATTGAAGAGGGAGAGACGGCAACGGTGGCGATTACTCCAACGGCGCGTGGCGAGAACCCCTAGAATCAAGAACCGTGTTAGGTAATGAGGATTCAAGAGCCTTCTTGAGTCCTTGAGTTGAGAGAATGTCCAAACCCCCTTTGGTGCTTTTAGGTGGAATCTCGAGCCTTTAAGTCACCAAAAGGGTCCTTGATCTTCCAAGAGTCCAAGTCTTTAGTCTCGAGAGAAGTCCCTTCCCGATGGAGTGGAAGAGATATTTATAGGGTTTTTGGAGAGTGGTCATGTGATAGGCACATGTCCTCGGAGAAATTCCAAATTACCCTTAGTCGTCAAAGTAATGCCCAGATCGTCCGCCTTCTACAGCCACCAATCCAATCCTCAATCAATTCCCAAAATGAGTCACCTCCACGTCTTCGCCTCGGGACACGTGAAAGATTCTCTCGAGATCTTGCTTCTTTATTTTCGGCTCTTCCGTCTTTCCATTTAATCATAATACGAACCTTAATTTGTGCATTTAATTCAATTAGGTCAATTGAACCCTAATTTGCACTTGGGCCCACACCATGCATTAATGTGGATGGGATCATAACCGGCCGGCGGTAGAAACAGTGTCCAAAAGTAGTAGATAGACTACATGCAGTCGGCAGAACCCATCAGATCAAGGGGGTGTGTCAGGTAGTAGTGGGTGGCACAGTAATCCAGGCAAAGAGAGTATAACTTAGCAAGGAAGTCTTCACAAAGAGGTACGTTCTCATACACGTTTTCATTCATAATCATAGACACACAACCGAGAATTATTATCTCTCTCAATACACTAGACATTACATCCTTCATTGTTAATCTTGTGAACATGTTTAATGACTCTCACGTCTGAGCTATCCCCCGACGGAACCGCCGTCAAGCTTGTGGTGTTTATCGTGTTTACTGTGCAGGATCAGGGCGTCTTACGTGATTGAGACGTGGCAGAAGATCTTGGCGTTAACATTAAGCTTATAATTCTATATATATAATTTGGGGGTCCAACATGATTTTTCAAGAGCATGCATGCAGATCAGTCTATACATGTATGACTCTTGAAACAACTAGTTAGTGTCAACAAAATGTAAGGAGTATGATGTACACAATTCCACTAACTCTTATCATATATATCATATTATATATGATAATTGGGAGTCGCTCATTTGATCGATGGTAATAATTAACTTTCTTACAGATCTTATAATGTCAAACAAGTTTAATTTGGTCTTAATGAATACTCCGTGTATAAAGCCAATGAGTTGATATGATATGTTATCATTTTCTTTTGTTATATATAGACCATCTTCACCTGATTAATCTCATTTAGGGTTAATTAACTTAACTTCAAAAGACATAAACAACTCTTCCCACATATATATGTTAATCTACTAATTCTGAAAAAAGAAAAAGAAAAACAGAAAAAGGGAAGTGTACATGTGTGTCTATATATATATATATATATATAGGGATTAATCCACAAAGAACCTAGGTTGTTGGGAAAGCAATTATTTTTGGTAGGTAGCTACTGATTTATAGTGACTTATAAAAAAAAAAAAAATTTACATAAGGAATTGAAGTCAAATGAAGGCGGTTGGCCAAAATGGGATTCATAACCGGTTGTTGGAAGCAACCTTTTTAAATTATTCTACAACCTGTGGCGGCTTGTCACTAATTTTTTTTTTTTTATAAGCCATTCTGAGGTTATGGTAATTTGAATAAAAAGTTCTTTCAACAATCGGTTCTTTGTGGATGGGCCGTATATATATATATATATATATATGTGTGTGTGTGTGCGTGTGTGCGCGCGCGCGCGTGTGTGAAAAGACGTAATTTAAAATTGTTTTAGCCAAACTTGATTAATGTTAACAAAACGATAGAATTTTATTCTTTAGGGTTATAATTTTTAAAATTTTTGAGTTTTATTAAATAAAATCTATAATTTTTTACTACTGCCTTAGCTTCTTTTTTTTTACCATATATTTACCATATATGTATGAAATAAATTTAGCGAACTACTGTACTTTGATGAAATTTAAACTTGGTGGGACAAAAGACTAGCTTGTATTAATTATTATTATTATCATCATCATTATATGATGATCATAGAAGAAAAGACATATTGTTCCTCACCAACCCTACAGAACGTGTGAGGACTACGTACTACTACTATTTTTTTCCCTCAAAATATAAGAGTTATTTTGACTTCATAAATTGAATATGAGTTTATTTTATTTTAGTCAAATACAACTATAAGTATATATTTTCTGAATTATTTAAAAGTAGTACGTACTTTATAATATTTATTTCTAAAAAATTATATAAATACTATTAATTTTAAATTTAAAAATATCTCAAATAGATTATTTTTTGAAACCGAGGTATGCATCAAGATAATCTAAGTATATGAGTAAAGGTGTAAATGAATCGAATCAAACCGAATATTGAATTTCTCAAATTTAATTTTAAAATTTATTTATATAATTTATATTTCGAGTCGAACTCGAATCCAACTTTTAATCGTGGCAGAATTTTTTGGTTTACTTTACTGCCATATATATGAGTCAAAATTTGTAAATTTTCTTCAAAGGTTGATTGTTTGACTTAATTGGATGAATGACAAAGAAATTAGAAGGAAGTGTGTGTATATATATATATATATATATATTTAATAGAATATAGTACAAATAAAATTTTTTAAAACTATTTCGGAAATTAACCCGTGCCTCGCATGATCGTAAGCTTGTACTACTTTATTTTACAAAAATCGTCAAACAAAGGGAAATTTATATGCAATTTGTCTCACTTTATCTGTCCTATTTAATTTATTACGGTCAAATTGATTATTTTTAGAATTAATAAGTGATATTCTCTATTTTCCAAAATTAGATATACAATTTGATTTTTAAGGTCAAATAACAACATATTAATTTTTAAAATTGGTATGACATTGATACCCCCTGTAGATAATCATAATAACACTCACCACCCTTCTAATTTTTCAAGTAACAATTAGTACCCCTCTAGTCTAAAAAATGTAACATTTACTACCCCTAATGTGGTTGGTCAACTAATATTTAAAAATATTTTTAATATAATGTCTAATACACCCTTCAAGTTATAATGTTTAATTTCTCCACTAAATATAAATTTGTATATCATATTTTTTATTTCACTTGATCTAATTAATTAAATTATGAAATTGTGCAATAAATAACATAAAAGTCAAAAAATAATAAATATTCATTTTATCGGGAAAATAAAGTCATACAATTTTTACTAATTAAATTTCTCAAATATTAAAATTTACGTGATATATATTCAAATATATTTTTTGTAATTAAAAGTATAATGTTAATACCCATAAAAATTACAAATTAAAGCAATAAAATAATAATTATTTTTTCAAATATTAAAATTTACGTAAAACAAACTTATTATTACAATTTAAGCGAATCTTATTACTCATATAAAAAAGTATTAAAAATTTTATTAATTATTTTTCTCATATATTAAACTAAACATAAGTCACACTTAAACATAATTATTTACAGTAAAAATGACAAATGTTGTTACTAAAATAAAAAAGAAAAAATATATTAAAAGATTTTTTTTTACAAGATAGAGGTAGTAATAAATATAATTATATTTTTTTATTTAACATTGCATAAAAACAACGTCAATTGTATACTTAAAAATGTAATCAAAATCATAAACATCCTAATTTTTTATATATACTCAATAAAATTTAACATATAAAAATTATAATATGAAAAAAAAAAATTGGTATATTTCATAAAAGTTTAGAATAAAATAAATTATGTGGTTAATAATTTTTTGTTATATACTATACAATTATAATAATTGTATCAATTATAAATAAATAAATTTAGATTAATTTAAAATTTAATATATGATCGTTTAATTTTAAAAATTAAATTATATGTCTAATTTTAAAACGAATACACATCTTCCTTTGGTTTTCGCGGTGTGGAGGAAAAGGAAGTGACATATCCGATTTTTACTTATTACAATCACTTTTAAAAAGTAAGCACAAAAATTTGGAATTCGAAGTTTGTTTTTTGACCCAAAATAAAAAACGTTCCAGTACTCAGGTATAAAGTACTAACCCAAAATTAGATTTGTCTACAGACAAAACATAATTCTAAGAAAATCATGCGTGGGCTTGGGCTGAGCAGACATGAGAAAGATATGACCAAATGATCTTGCCATAGGTGGGCTTTAATTGACGATCAATTGGGCCTGGGTAATAAAATGATTTATGTCTTCTTCTAAGTAGAAATAAGAAATTGATATTATTTATTGCGAATCAAGTGGTGATGGATAAGAAATTGATATTTTTTGTGTGGACAAATTGCACATTTAATTTGATTATAAAGTTTAGAATATAAGACCCTACCATGCATACATTATTAATACGGCATCGGACGTCCAAAGCCAACCTCCTAGCTAGCTTGTTAATGAAATTCCCATTATCACATAATCTATATTTATATTTATATTATTAATACACAACTTTAGGGGATGGGACAGGAGGTCCCGTCTCAACCCTCAACTGCACATGATTGTGTCAATGGGTTACATACATATGAATGTATGATATGATCGATACTCCCTGCGCTAAATTTTGAGATGATATATATTTAAATAATTAGTATGAAATTTATTTTTAAATAAGTTGATAAATAGAATTTTTAAAATATATATGTCAATATTTTATTGGACACTAATTAATTAACTTACCAAAAAAATAAACTTCCGATATACACGCATGTGGTCCCCAGTAATAACATACAACTTCCTTCCCTGGGCTAGTATGTACACTTTTTCATTCTAATGTGAGAGGTACACTTTGACTTTTTTGGAGTCTTTTTAAAATTTAAAAAAAGTTCAAAACTAGATGTTTTTAATAAATACAATTAGTATAATAATTCTAAATTAACTATATAAGAAACACTACTCTTTATCATATTTATTATTTTCTTCAAAATTATATCAGTTGAGAATTAATTTTTATAATTTTACAATTGGACTTTAAAAAATTAAATGTATATACACAGTAGTTTTACATTCTTGGTAGGAAAGAACATGGGGCCTCATGATGACCTTCTGCAGCATGCCAGCTTAAACCTCATTACTCCACCATGCATGCAGCATATGATCTTAAATGAGAGGAACCTTCCTATATATCAAGCTTCAATTCTCCATGGAAAAAAGGTTCATCCTTTTATTAATTAGTACTTTGGAGCTGCCTTCAAGCAGCCTGTGAAAGAGGAGAGAGAAAGAAATAAAGAAAAAGCATATGCATGCATGTTTATAATAAATTCTTTGGTGTAAATAATATTGGTATATATTAAATCAGGGGAGACGGAGGAAAAGTAGTGGGTTACATTTCTGGCTTCAACATGTGGCTAGATTACTAGTACTGGTGAATGGCGATGGTATTCGTGGGTGAGTTATGGTTCCTTCAATTCAATGGCTTTACAGTGGTGCAATGCAGCTAGCTTTTGTTAATTACTTTGTTACATATATATATATATATATATATATATATATATATATATATGCAAATTAAAGATATCTTAGTCTTGGGTGGTCACTGGTCAGTACGTATATATATACACATTAAGCAAGCACATGAAGTGATCCTAGCTCCACATGCATGATGTTTGCATTTAATTAAGAGCTATTTACATTTTTCCCAATGATGTGATCCTGAGTATAGATATCAACTCTCCTCATAAATTTCAACAATTTTTTTTTTTTTGATAAGGGGGATAGTTTGACGAAGCATCCTGTAATTCATTTAGTAGTTAGTAGTATCTCCCTTAAACTTTACTTGTTCTAATTTAAAAATACACGTCTATTAATTAAGAAAAAAATTTAATCAATAAATTACCCATCTTAATTACTACTCTCTCCTCCCATAATATATGACATTTTAAAGTTATGCACAAGAATTAAAAAAATAATTGTATAAAATAAATATAATATTAATTGTCTATATAATACTCTTTATCATATACGTACTTATCTCATATTTTCTCTCATACGTAACATCAAACGTTTTAGTCTTTTAGATGATTTCATTTTTGTCAAATTATTTTACTTTTTATATAATATAGAAGAATTAGTCACAATCTTTTCAAAATTACTCCTTTTGAAAAAATGTTACAAATGAGAGAGAAAGTATGAGATAATTACTATGATAAAGGGTATTATATGCAATTAATACTATATGTAATGCTATACAATTATTTTTGTAATTCTTGTGCACAACTATAAAACTTTATACTCCCTCCGTTCATAAAAGATTGTCGTTTTAGGAAGTAATTTTTGTTCCAAAAAGATTGTCGTTTTGAGTTTATCAATACACATTAGCTATTTTTCCTACTTTACCCTTATTTAAAGTTTTTTTCTATTTAAAGCTTTCTTCCCCTCCCAATGATTCTTATTTAATTTAATGCTATAATCCAAGTAGTAATTGGTTGAATAAGAAGTAATTGGTTTAATTGAATAAGAAACATTGGGAAGGGAATAATTAGTTGACACAATTAATAAGGGTATTTTTGCTAGGTATTAATTATATTCCTTAATCGGTGTGCATTAACCTTAAACGACAATATTTTAAGAACATAGAGAGTAGAGTATATTATGGAATGGAGGGAGTAGTTTTTTTAGAGTAAAACGCAAAAGTTATTGAGATATTTGGATATTGCGCTTTTTTTTAATTTGTTCATGCAAAACGAACCTTATAGTACTATCTGAAAATTTGGATTGTGAACCCTATTAATTATGACATGTGGCTGTGACTTACATATATACATGACACATATTGACATGTTAATTTAACACATTTAGACTAAAAATATCTATTTTTCTAAGATTTGAACTTAACACTTCATAATTTCAACACTAACAAAACCTTGAATACCAACTAATTAAGATAATAATTAATGGTATCTTATAAAAAAATTATTATTAACACTAATTAATAGTATTAGTACAACTTTATTAGTTATTAATAATTCTCTTTAACTTCTTGAGATAAATACTTATAATATATTATTTTACTAAAATTAATTATTAGATATTAGTATATATTAATGGCATTAGTAACTAGGCCTGACAAAATATGGTTATGAGTTGGTTTTGGTTTTTAAAATATGGTTATGGTTCCATTTAAGAACAAAAATCATATTAACCATTAAAAGATGTTTTGACTTTTAAATAAATTTTTTTAAAAATAAAATTAATATATACTATAGATAGAGTAACGGATATAAGGGGTGAAATTTAAGCTTCTTAAGTAATGCTATGAGATATACATAATCACGTAATATTAATTTTTTTGGGTGTGGGTGTGGGTGTGGGTGTGGGTGTGGGTGTGGGTGTGGGGTGGGAAAATCTGCATATACCTCATTTAGGATTCTCAAGCCATAAAATCCTATTTTTCAATTTTCTTACTTCACAGAACATATTTAATTCATTTACTCATAACTAGTCCATTTTCATGAAAAATACTAGAATCAGTCTACAAACAAATTTTCTTTTAAAGATTTAGTAGAATATAGTCCCATATTGAACATAAATTTTTCTCAGAATTTTTAAAAATCATTTACTATTTTTTATATGGCCAAAACAGTCGAATATTTAGATATTTATCAAAAATTGTACTTTTATCCCAAAATTCCAAAATTTACAGAGTATACTTCTATCATATACATGTACTCCCAATAAAAATTTCACCAATTTTGGAGTTAACCACAAGTTGTTATAAGCGGTTACTTTTAAAATAGTCTTTTCTCATAAAATTCATAACTCATAATTTATACATCCAAAAATCTCCATTTTTGGACACAATCTAGAAAACTCATCAAATTATCATTTCAAATTTTTCCAGAATTTTTGAAGGTCAGAAAAATTCTGAACCGAAAAACATAACAACCACTTAAAATCGAATTCTATTATCCCTTACAATCCTTACCTCAAAAAAAAGACGACCTCCGATGGATATCGGATATAATATTTGAAGGAAACTTGCACTGAAGAATAGCAACTTACCAAGTATCTAAATACTCACAAAATACACTCGATAATCTAGAGAGAAAGAGAGAAAGCTTATGAATTCTGGTGTGATTTTCAATTCTAACTTAGCCCTCTATTTATAGGAAAATTTTAGCAGACTTGACTTGCAACCTGATGGCTTTACCTGCTACTATTCCCACCCACCACATTTGAAATAAAATTTAGCACATTTCTTCACCAACCACAAGTGGGGCCCACTCAATTCTTGAATTTTTCACCAAAATCATTTATAAACCTAATTTCTGAATCAGTCACCTCTTAAAATTCATAACAAATTATTCGTTATTTTTTAACGGTTCAAAATTTGTGGACATATACTCAACTTATATATGTATAACATATCCAAAAATTACAACGATCCAACGGTCGGATTAAAAATTATAACTCTCGCAATATATCTCAAGAAACACTGGTTTGATTTTTAATACCTCCAATCTGACAAAATACTAATAAAATACCTCAACATTAATTCCTTTATTTATAACCACATAAATAAATCCATCATTTATATCCACATCAAATAAATATTTCCTTATCATATAAATTAATAATTAATTATTCACAAATAATATTACAGAATCACAATTATGACAACCAGGCCGTTCCCAGGAAAAAGGGGGCTTTCCAATAAGAATTTCTCCTTACTGGCGCGCAATTAGGTGACCAAACCTCTCCTTGACAGGACTTTCTAGACATTGTCAATAATGCTATCTAATAATATTATTCAAATAATATGAATTATTGATCTGATATTGAGAAATATTGTGCAGTGATAATTATTAAAACAACAATAATATAAAATATCAACGCAGCAACTATTGAATCAATAAAATAAAATATTGAACAGTAATTACTGTAACAATTATTGAGTAGTGCCTTCTTACGTAAGAATCAATAATTCAAAAATACTGTGTAATCTGAGTGTATTCCAAGTACAACGTGTATATTACTTTATTTTACCAACCGGGTATTCAGCAAGTGTTAATCAGATACTTGACGCCATAGATTATTTATAAAAACTTAATTTTGTCATTTTTTTTCATCCGACAGTTATTACATTATGGGGCCCTAAATAATATTGCACCGTCGCATTTAATATTCCCTAACGGAAAGAATAGTCCACGACTAAACGAATATTCCCCGACAATAATGAATACTTTATAACCACTTGCGTATTTTGAAAAAAAATTCATATATTACCCTTAACTTTAACTTTTATCAATTTAACCATTTATTGAATAGAAAAATTGAATACTTTTATTTCATAAAATTCGGGGTCTTACAATCTCCCCTCCTTATGAAATTTCATCCCCGAAATTTACGTACCTGGTATTTCAAAGAGTTGAGAATACCTTGCTTCCATTCCAGATTCCATCTTCCCTGTCATCATGATTTCTTCATTGCTCATCTCCTGTATTTCAGATTTCATTCTAGAATACAGCTTCAAAACAAAGGTTAATTGACATATCACAATTTGTCAACTTAAGTAAGAAAATTCAGCTTAGGTAAGACACACTAGCGAAGGATTTACTCATCTCTCCCCTCCTAGTTTTATTCCCCGATCTCCGCTAGAGATCATATCCCTAAGCTCTGATACCAACTGTGACAACCCCAAAATAGGTCCATACCATCCAACCTATTCTGAGTCGCCAAATACATGGTACAGAAAATAACTACAACTTTATTACAACAATTGTCGTACAAAATACAACAACACATATGATGTGAGTTTGGATACAAATATATACCAAATGTGACACATGTCCCATCGATGAATGACTCACAAATGACACCTTACATAAAGGTATAGTCAAAAAGCTGTTTTAGAAATTAAAATATTTAGGAAGTGCTCAAAGAAACCTTCGTGCATGGGAGGCCGTTAAATACAGGTTATGATAGATATCATATGGCCACATAATTATCCTTGGTTGACCCAATAGACCCCAAAGAAAAACAAGAAGATTACTATCATATTCTTCCCAATAGTAAGTCTTCTCTTGACATATCATTATCTCAACTGTCTCTAATTGAGAATTATACTTCAAACAGACACCAAGATTATATAGGTAGTGCTCGTATATATACTCAGCAAGTGGATGAGCACATCCTTGTCTTATGATGATACGAGGTTGTATGTCATTAGACATCTTGTATGATAGTGGCAAAACACCCTTCCAACGTTGGGTTCGCCTCTCCCTATATGATTCACCAAATATAACTACTAAAAGATGTATACAACACACTTGTCTATATCTGTTTAGGGAGAACTCCACACCTAGAGACCACCGATTCTATTCACTTGTTACCTTCATTTCGACCAAAAATACACTTTTATTACACGAAAGGAATTGTGAAGCAAAAGGGTGAAACAATAACTAGCTTCGATAAAGAATATCATGACTAAAGATAATTAAATTATCAATAGCCATCATCAATAACAAATCGTAGATTTAGAGCATATGGTAGATGATAAAAATTTCAACCATAGTTGCGGTGAACGAAGCAATCCATTAGAAGAGTTAAATAGACAATACGATGCATTATCTTCTCCATGTTAAAAGTCCACCAACAATGTTTTATCCTCGTAACATCAATCAACAGTTCCTTTCCACAATTATATGAATATTTCATAACCATAATTGTGATTCTAAATTCCTCTTCGTATCCAGGACGAAGATAATTTTCATCACATGTCTTTACCTGAAACATCAAAGATCATGATTATACCAAATCACAGTTCCTGTTTATAATCATACTAACAATTTCATCTTTGCACTACGGGCCAAAGATATTCGTCAACAGTTCATCTTTGCACTACTGGGCAAAGATATTCAACAACAAGTCATCTTTGCACTACGGGCCAAAGATATTCATCAACAATTCATCTTTGCACTACATGCCAAAAATATTCCTTAACAGTTCATATATTTGCCTACTGGGCCAAAATATATTAATATCTCAAAGAAATAAATAATCATTTCAGAATTTATATAAACAATAATTATAACCATGTTGATCATTTCACCTTTGCACTTAAGCTAAAGATATTCAATTATAAATTCAATGGTCATGATGATCATACCGGTCAACAATTTAACTTTTCTTTCTTGGCCAAAGAACCCGTAGTAAATGATCATACCAAAAATCTACACATCTTTACACTCAAGTCAAAAGAGAAATATCATCATTAGGGTTATAAAATGTTATATATAATAATAAAATCAATATAATCAAAACATCTAGATTTAATCTCAAGAGTAATATTCATAAATCAACTATAATTTGGTTGGAAAAAGAAACCAATTTTGTCATGAATAGTAACTCGTGAATAGTAACCCATGAATAGTAATTTCATGAATAGTAACTCATGAATAGTAAACCAGACACAAAAAGGTAGAAATTCCACAATAAAATTCATACCAATATTTCGGTATAATGATATTGAAATAACATTTCTTAAACTTATAAACAATTTATTTTAATTGTTTACACTTTACTAAATAATGCATTTAATCATCCTAAAATTCCAAACTCATAAGATTTCATCACCAATAACCAAAACCCTCATCAAAAATCTGCATATACCTCATATAGGATTCTCAAGCCATAAAATCCTATTTTCCAATTTTTTACTTCACATAACATATTTAATTCATTTACTCATAACTAGTCCATTTTCATGAAAAATACCGAATCAGTACAAACAAATTTTCTTTTCTGAGATTTAGTAGAATATAGTCCCATATTGAACATATATTTTTCTCAGAATTTTTAAAAATCATTTACTATTTTTCATATGGCCAAAACAGCCGAATATTTAGATATTTATCAAAAATTGTACTTTTATCCAAAAATTCTGAAATTTACAGAGTATACTTCTATCATATACATGTATTCCCAATAAAAATTTTACCAATTTTGGAGTTAACCACAAGGAGTTATAAGCGGTTACTTTTAAAATAGTCTTTTCTCATAAAATTCATAACTCATAATCTATACATCCAAAAATCTCCATTTTTGAACACAATCTAGAAAACTCATCAAATTATCATTTCAAATTTTTTCAGAATTTTTGAAGGTCAGAAAAATTACGAAACTGAAAAACATAACAACCCTTAAAATCCCTTACTATCTCTTACTATCCCTTACAATCCCTTACTATCTCTTTCCTCAAAAGAGCAGCACTTCTGACTGGATATCGGATATGACGCTAAAGGAAATTTGCACTAAAGAATAGCAACTCACCAAGTATCTAAATACTCACAAAATACACTCGATAATCTAGAGAGAAAGAGAGAAAACTTATGAATTCTAGTGTGATTTTCAATTCTAATTGGTTCCAGTTAATATGGATTGACCCAACAGTTAACCAACTATATTGCCAGGTCTATTGATAACATTAATATTCTAATAGCATTACTATTATAGTCTACATTAATGTTAAAAAAATTAACCTTATTTTATTTTATTATTTATTTTTAATAAAAATAATAATTAAAGTAATGGATGCTAATAATAATAATTTATGATAATAACAATAGTTATAACAAATAAATAATTTAATATTATGATCGAGCACATATTTTGTAAAAATAATAATTACTTTATTTATTCAATATATCTAAATGAATTTTTAGATTTCATCTTTTGCAATAATTAAGTAACTCTAGTGAAGTTGAAGAAGTAAAATTAATAGAATAACAAATAATACAAAACTTAAGATGACTCTTATTCACGGTCTTGACTCTTTCCATTAATTCCTTCAGGAGAAACTAGACAGAAAGAAAGAAAAATTAGATTTCTGACTTCCTCTTGTAAAAATTATCTTTGTAAGACCCCAAATTTTATGAATAAAGATTAATTTTTCTCGAAATATATTTTTGAATATTATGGTGTAGATATGATATAATGTTACTGTTGTGGGTAATATTTACAAATTTTGTAAAGTAAGCAAGTAGTTATATAATATTCGATTGGTCGGGGAATATTCATTTTAACAGGTAATATTAAATACGACGGCACAATCATTAGTGGACCCTATAACGGAAGTATTATCGTAGCAAGAAAATGGATGTAATTATCTTTTTATAAAATAACGGCGGAAGTATTCTCGTTAAAAGCTGTTGAGCTAGTAGTAGTAGAAATACGATGTCTGCGTGGTTGCATAGTAGTACACGGTATTGGTTATTGATGTTTACGTGAGAAGTCACTCGGTTATACTCAATTATTGCTATAGTAATTCTTTGCATCATATCTCTCATATTATTGATTCGATTATTTGTCAAGATATCATACGTATTATATGATATATTATATTAAATCAATAATTGAGGCGACAAAGTTATTCATATTATTAAATTATAATATTTACAATGTCAGAAGTTACATCAATGAGAGGTTTGGTCACCTAATTGCGATGCGATAAGGAGAAATCCTTATCGAAGCCCCCTGCTTTCACAGGAGCGACTGGTTGTTAAATATTGTGAGTTATAATATTAATGATGAATAAGTTCGTGTTGATTAAAGATGAATTTGATAGTTCCATTATGTTGGGATTATTATTGTTAGTGGAAATCGACATCTATTCCGATGATAATTGATGTCTGGGGGTTATATTGATAAATCGGGTAATTTATCGGATAAATGAGCAATTAATTGCTACTAATTCACATGCTTATATAACTATTTGTTCACATGTGTGTACTATTGAATCACATTCATGTACTATTAGGGGATTTGGTGCAAGATTGATAATACTTGCATGACTAAGTTAAAAATGGAGGTATAGATAGAGGTACTATACTGTAATTCATATTTTTCACATGATTCTACTATTGTTTCACATGATTGAACTATTGATTCACATTATTTATTATTAGGGGAGGTGATGCAAGTTTGATAATACTTGCAGGACTAAATTAAAAATGAAAGAAAAGTTGGAGGTATTGTACTGTAATATTTTGAGCTCCAAAACGTGCAATTATCGAAACTATATTTTGCTATAAATAGAAGCTCATTCTTCCTTCATTTCTCACAAATTCACAAAAGCTTTAGAGCAATTATTATAGAGAGAAAAAAGAAGAAAAGTCTGCTACCTCCTTATTCCGATATCCAGGTAAGAAATTTTTTTCTAAGGTAGGGGTATTATTTCTTTCTTATTTATGAAGAGAACTTACATTATTCCATTCTCTATTATTACATTGGAATAACTCAGATATCATCATGCTACCCTATACTTGGTGAAATTCTTACATTATTCTATTTTTATTATTACTGTTGAAACATCGTATACATTGCGTACGCATGACTTGGTTCCGATTATTTATTATTCGGTTGGAACATCACATCGGGTGCGTTTCTTAGCGCATGACTTTGATTAGATTGTTTATTATTACATTGGAATATCACATGCATGCGTTTACCCACGACTGGTTCCGTTATTTATTTATTATTACATTGGAATAACTTTTGTCGCTTTTGTGGTCTATCGCGTATGCGGTGATTTCTTTTGTTATTCCATTCTTTATTATACTAAGTTGGTTAAAGTTTTGACTTCTATACTCCATGAAATTAGTGGAATATCCTTGATATTTGCACTTCATCCAGTATCTTTTCATAAAAATATTTTTCTGAGCATTCTTGAATTTTACACTACAAAGAAGTATCATGTTGACAATTTTGACGTTATTAGTTCCTGGATAAATTAATTCTTGAACTTGTTTTATTGAATTATTATATCATTGTCATCATCCTCATGTTTAAAAAATATTGAAAGTCATCTATGGCCTGTAGTGCATAGATGGACTTGTTATGATTATGACCCGGGATTATTCGGTATAATCATAACCGTAATGTTACAAATGATGTGGTAAAAGTCCTCCTTGGCCGTAGTGCATTGATGGACACTTGTTGGCATGATCATGACCATTTGTGAATACACGAATATCATTGGCCTGTAGTGCATGGATAATTTGTGGTCGTGATACTAATGAATATCCTTGGTCGTAGTGCAGGGATGATGTGATTTATTTATTAAGCTGAGTCTCAGCGATAAAAGTGATGAAAAACCTTTTAAATCATAGAAGATAGTAGACTTTATTCTCTACTTGAATCTTCTAATGGATTGCTTGTTTCGATGTAGTTAAACTTGATGTTTATTATATTTTATCAGTTTAACACTGTTGAAGGCTAATGATAATTTATTCTGCATTATCTTAGTCATAATATTTTTTTACTGGGCTAGTTGAGCTCACCCTTCTTTTTCACTTTATTCTCTTGAAATGAGAACGTAAATGGTAGGGACTAGAAAGGGAGCGGGTGGCGGTCGAGATGATAAGCATTAGTAGTCCTCACTATTATACATTAAATAGTGTGATAATAAATGTAATGAGGACTTCGTTTGGGTGTGGATATTATCTAGATGACAATATTCTTATTAAAACTCTTAGATTATGTTTTTTTCGTATTTTTACATTGTTGTATAATTAAGTTATATTTGAAATTTGTACTATGTATTTGGCGACCCAAGATGGGTGATGTATACCTGTTTTGGGGGCGTCACAGTTGGTATCAAAGCTTAGGGATATGATCCCTGGCTAAGATGTAAGACTAGAACTAGGAGGGGAGAGATGGTAAATTCCTTCGCTAGTATGACCTACCTAAGTTTATTTGGTATTTAATTGGTCGGTCAGAATTTAAGGATAATATGTTGCATGTCAATTAACCCTTGTTTTGTGGCAGTATCTGAAAATGACATTCGAGAATGTTGAGAATACTAATGGAGCACAGGAGACCGTTGAGTCTCTCTGGATCGATAATCGAGGATAATGTGCATCAGAAGGCGACAATCCTCATGCGAAACAACCACACTTGACCAAATGATGAGCGATGGAATGTTCGGAGGCTTTATGCAATTCATACAACATCAAAGCGAGCGGCTCATTCAAAATGTAGGTGAAAACTTTGGAAACTCTCGGGATGGTCACCGCTAAATGATTCAAAGAGTTGGGACCACCGGAGTTTATTGGAGAGCCAAAACCACTTAAGGCGGAGCGTGAATAAAGCGAGATCACCAAGATATTTGATGTCTTGGGATGCTCGAACAAAGGTTCCTTTACCACCTTTATGTCATTGAGGAGAGGCAGATTCTTGGTGGGAATCGGTAAAAGCGTACTCAACCTATCAGACTTGAAGATGTCTTGGGAAAAGTTCAAGAACTATTCAACGACAAGTACTTTCCCAAAAGTATTCATCACATGAAAGAGGTAGAGTTTATCAAGTTGGAGCGAACAATATGACCCAGTGTGTCACGATCTGAAGCTAAGTTTGCGAGTTGTCCCGGTTTGCGTCTCACTTGGTTGATAATGAGGAGAGAATGACGCGGATGTTTCTAAGAGGTTTGAAACCCGAGATACGTCGATATCTAATTTCTCATAAAGCGTGTTTGTTTGGAGCACGATAAATAGGGCTCGAGTCAACGCAACCGAGAGAAAGCAAGAAGAAATAAGCAAAATGATAATACCGGTGGTAGCGATCGTGAGCGGTGACAACAAACGTGGAGGAATCAACATGCAAAAATGGTAACCACTTTGGTGGTAATCATGGCGAGACAATAAAATGGACATTTCAAGAAAAAGAGATTCAACAATGATGGAAAGGCGTCGACATCAAAACCCGTTGTTAATGAAGGAGAAGCGACCACTTATCATATGCTTCAAATGCGGAGGGAGGACACATCGGTCTAAAGCTATGCGATGCGATCAAAGCGTGTTATAATTATGGAAAGAAGGTCACCTAGCTTGGATTTTGTCGTGCAATCAAGATAAGTCCGGTGAGATGGAGGCACCAAAAGTAGTCGAGAAAAGTCAAAACCGGTAGTTCAAGGAGAGCGCTTGTTGTTACCTCCCAGAAAGTAAGGAATCCGAACGAGGTCATCACGAGTAAGCTTATCATAAACTCTAGCGAAGTCTATACCTTATTTGATGCCGGTTCTACCCATTCTTTTATTTCTCCTACTTGCGCTCAACGTTTAAATTTGACTCCGGATAAATTAGACTTTGACTTATCGGTTGAAACTTCGTTGGGAGAAACCTTCATTACATCCACTGTTTATAAGTCTTGTTTGTTTCAAATTGGTAACCGCACGTTACCTGTCGATCTTATTTCTTTAAAAATACTTGCAGTCGATGTGTTTCTTGGGATTGATTGGTTAACTACTCATCATGCTAAAATTAATTATTTTCGTAAGGTTGTTAGCTTTCATATTCCTAATAAACATACTATGCGAATTCAAGCGACCAAACCATTAAAATCAATCACGGTCATCTCAAGCCATAAAGCTATTCGTTTATTGAAAATTGGATGTCAAGCTTTCATAGTTCATGTCACAGATTTAAACAAAAATACGTCAGATTTGAATGATATTTCTATTGTTAATAATTTTCCTAACGTATTCCCCGAAGAACTTCCTGGCCTACCCCCGGAGCGTGAAATCGAGTTTGGTATCGACCTTGAACCCGGTACAAAACCCATTTCCAAAGTCCCATATCGAATGGCTCCTATTGAAGTTCAGGAGTTAAAAACACAACTACAGGAATTTTTAGACATCGGTTTCATTCGTCCTAGTACATCTCCTTGGGGTGCTCCTGTTCTATTCGTGAAGAAGAAAGATGGAAGTATGCGACTTTGTATTGATTATCGGGAGTTAAATCATGTCACCATCAAAAATAGGTACCCGTTGCCTCGCATTGATGACCTGTTTGACCAGTTGCAAGGCACCAAATTCTTTTAAAAGATCGATCTTCATTCCGGATATCATCAGTTAAAGATTAAAACCGATGACATTCCAAAGATTGCTTCCAGAACTCGGTACGGGCATTATGAATTCCTAATCATGTCTTTTGGATTGACTAATGCTCCTGCTGCCTTCATGGACATGATGAATCGAGTATTCAAGGAATATTTGGATCACTTTGTGGTCTTCTTTATTGATGACATCCTCATATACTCCAAAACCCGTGAAGACCATGAGCAACACTTGAGGCCGATACTTCAAAAGCTTCGTGAAAATAAGCTATATGCCAAGTTAAAGAAATGCGAGTTCTGGCTTGAGGAAGTTGCATTCCTTGGGCACGTAATATCAAATCATGGAATATCATCGACCCGTGAAGATTGAAGCAATTCAAAGTTGGGGAGCAACCTAAAGTCGATGACGAAATCGTAGCTTTCTCGGCATTTGGTTATTATCGGAGATTCGTAGAAGGGTTTTCTCGAATCGCTACTCCATTAACTCAGTTGACTCGAAAAGATACAAAGTTCGGTTGGGCGAGGAATGTGAGAAAAGTTTTCAAAAACTCGAGAGGAGACTCATTTCAAAGACACGTGTTACGACAATACCATCGGCTCGGAGATTTGTCATCTCTGATGATGCTTGAAAAAAAAGGGTTAGGATGTGTTTTCATGCAACATGGGAAAGTCATAGCTTTATGCCTCACGACAACTCAAAGAATATGAGAGGAATTATCCTACTCATGATCTAGAGTTAGCCGCCAGTCGTTTTTAACGCTTAAGATTTGGAGGCATTACTGTATGAGAGAAGGTGGAGATCTATACGGATCATAAAAGCCTCAAATATTTCTTCACTTAAAAGGAACTCAACATGCGGCAACGACGATGGCTTGAGTTGTTGAAAGATTATGATCATACCATCCAATACCAACTTGGAAAAACGAACGTAGTAGCTGACGCATTGAGTAGAAGATCATATACGGGTACGAGTGCGATATTGTCAACGCAAAGACCCATTTTGTATGACTTACAAAGGATGGAGATAGAGTTAAAGTCTCCAGGGACCCATGTGATGATGGCAAATATACGAGTAGAACCGACTTTAATCGATAAAGTTAAAGCTGCTCAAACTCCAGACCTGGAGCTGATGCGTATAAAGAAGAAAGTACAAGAAGGTGCTATTCCGGAAGCAGAAATCGATGAAGAAGGAATACTTCGAGTCAACTCTAGACTTTGTGTTCCTAACGAATCTGACTTAAAATATAAAATCATGATGGAGGCGCACAACATACCGTTTGAAATCCATCCTGGGAGTACCAAAATATATCGTGATCTTCGACATACATTTTGGTGGAGCAATATAAAGAGAGAGATCGCGGAGTTTACCTCAAGGTGTCTAACTTGTCAACGAGTCAAGGTGGAACATCAAGTGCCAAAAGGTCCATTGCAACCACTTGAAATTCCAGAATGGAAGTGGGAGCACATTACCATGGATTTCGTTACTAGTCTTCCCAAAGTTTCTCAAGGCATAGATGCGATTTGGGTCATTGTTGATAGATTGACCTAGTCGGCTCATTTCTTACCTATACGAGAAACTTATACACTTGAACGTCTTGCTCGTATGTACATAAACGAGATTGTAAGATTGCATGGTATGCTAGTATCCATAGTTTCTGATCGAGACCCAAGATTCACTTCACGATTTTGGGTTAGTTTGTAAAAAGCTATGGGCACAGATTTACGATTTAGTTCGGCATATCATCCTCAGACGGACGGACAGTCGGAGAGGACTATTCAAACTCTTGAAGATCTATTAAGACTCTGTGTCCTTGATTTCAAGGGAAGTTGGGACAAGTTCTTACCATTGGTGGAGTTTTCCTACAACAACAGTTATCAAGCAAGTATTGGACATGGCTCCATTTGAGGCGTTGTATGGAAGAAAGTGTCGTTCTCGGTATCTTTGGGATGAGGTGGGTGAAGCATCGTTGTTGGGACCGGATTTGGTTGTAAGACTACATAAAAGATTTAAACGATCAAACAACGTATAAAATCTCTCACAAGATCGATAAAGAGTTATCTTTGATCTTCATCGAAAGAACGTGGAATTGATATTGGAGATCATGTGTTGTTACGTGTTGCTCCATGGAAAGGAGTTACGAGATTTGGAAAGAGAGGAAAGCTCAATCCTCGATTCATTGGCCCATTTTAATCCTCAATCGAGTAGGAGGCGTGGCTATAGACTCGCACTTACTCAGCAAGTATGTCTCGTGTTCATAACATTTTTCATATATCTATGTTACGTAAATATGTGAAAGACCCGAACCACATTATTGAATTAGAACCAGATGAGATAGAGGAAGATTTAATGTATGAAGAGTTACATGTTAAAATCTTGGATAAGAAGGATCATATTCTACGCTCCAAGGTTATACCTCAAGTCAAAATTTTGTGGAGAAACCACATGTGGAAGAAATGACTTGGGAGTTAGAATCTGAGATGAAGTCAAGATATCCTCACCTCTTCGATATACCAGGTACGTACCCTAATTTCGAGGACGAAATTTCATAAGAAGGGGAGGTTGTAAGATCTCAAATTTTATGAATAAAGATTAATTTCTCTCGAAATATATTTTTGAATATTATGGTGTGGATATGATATAATGTTATAGTTGTGGGTAATATTTATAAATTTTGCAAAGTAAGCAAGTGGTTATATAATATTCGATTGGTCAAAGAATATTCATTTTAACAGGAAATATTAAATGCGGACGACAATCATTGGTGGACCCCCTAACGGAAGTATTATCGTAGTAGTAGTAAGAAAACGACAGAATTATCTTTTTATAAAAATAACGGCGGAAGTGTTACCGTTAAAACTGTTGAACTACCCAGTAGTAAATGTGCAGTAATACGCGTGGTTGCATAGTTGCACACGGTATTGGTTATTGATGCTTACGTGAGAAGTCACTCAGTCATACTCAATTATTGTTATAGTAATTGCTGCATCATATCTCTCATATTATTGATAAAATTATTGTCACAATATCATCTGCATTATATGATATATTATTCAATCAATAATTGAGACGACAAAGTTATTCATATTATTAAATTGCAATATTTACAATGTTTAGAAATTCTGTCAAGGAGAGGTTTGGTCACCTAATTGCGCGCCAATAAGGAGAAATCCTTATCGGAAAACCTCCTCTTTCCTGGGAATGACCTGGTTATTAAATATTGTGAGTTATAATATTAATGAGAATAAATTCGTGTTGATTAAAGATGAATTTGATAGTTCCATTGTGTTGGGATTATTATTGTTAGTGGAAATCGACATCTATTCTGATGATAATTGATGTCTGGGGGTTATATTGATAAATCGGGTAATTTATCGGATAAATGAGCAATTAATTGCTACTATTTCACATACTTATATAACTATTTGTTCACATGTGTGTACTATTGAATAACATTCATGTACTATTAGGGGATTTGGTGCAAGATTGATAATACTTGCATGACTAAGTAAAAAATGGAGGTATAGATAGATGTACTATACTCTAATTCATATTTTTCACATGATTATACTATTGATTCACATGATTGAACTATTGATTCACATTATTTACTATTAGGGGAGGTGGTGCAAGTTTGATAATACTTGCAGGACTAAATTAAAAATGAAAGAAAAGTTGTAGGTATTGTATTGTAATATTTTGAGCCCCAAAACGTGCAATTATCGAAACAATATTTTTCTATAAATAGAAGCTCATTCTTCCTTCATTTCTCACCAATTCATAAAAGCTTTAGAGCAATTATTATAGAGAGAAAGAAGAAGAAAAGTCTGCTACCTCACTATTCCAGTATCCAATTTTTCTAAGGTAAGGGGTATTATTTCTTTCTTATTCATGAAGAGAACTTCTGTTATTCCATTCTCTATTATTCTGTTGGAATAACCTCTATACGTGAGCTACCCTATACTTGGTGAAATTCTTCTGTTATTTCATTTTTATTATTACATTGGAACATCCAGCGTGCATGCTTACAATTACGCATGCATTGAATCGTTCCGTTATTTATTATTCGGTTGGAACATCCTCATCATTGCATTTTTACGCGCGTGACACGGTTACATTGTTTATTATTACATTGGAATATCTCACATGTATATGCGTACGCTTAATGACACGGTTCCGTTATTTATTATTACATTGGAATAAACGTCTATGCGGTCTATCGCTTGCTGGTGATTTCTTTTGTTATTTCATTCTTTATTATACTCGGTTGGTTAAAGTTTTTGACTTTATACTCCATGAAATTAGTGGAATATCCTTGATATTTCAAGGCTTCATCCAATATCTTTTTATGAAAAAATTCTTCTGAGCATTCTTGAATTTTACACTACAAAGAAGTATCATGTTGACAATTTAGACGTTATTAGTTCCTGGATAAATTAATTCTTGAACTTGTTTTATTAAATTCTTATATCATTGTCATCATCCTCATATTTTTAAAATGTTGAAAGTCATCTGTGGCCTGTAGTGCATATATGGACTTGGTCGATTATGACCAGGGATTATTCGGTATAATCATGACCGTAATGTTACAAATGATGTGGTAAAAGTCCTCCTTTGCCGTAGTGCATTGATGGACAGTTGTTGGCATGATCATGACCATTGATGAATACATGAATATCCTTGGCCTGTAGTGCATAGATAATTTGTGGTCGTGATACCAATGAATATCCTTAGTCGTAGTGCAGGGATGATGTGATTGATTTATTAAGCTGAGTCTCAGCGATAAAAGTGATGAAAAACCTTTTAAATCATAGAAGATAGTAAACTTTATTCTCTACTTGACTCTTCTAATGGATTACTTGTTCCGCTGCAGTTAAACTTGATGTTTATTATATTTTATTAGTTTAACACTGTTGAAGGCTAATGATAATTTATTCGCATTATCTTAGTTATAATATTTCTTCTTTGGGCTAGTTGAGCTCACCTTTTTTTTTTCCTTTTTCTAGAAATGGAAATGAGAGCGTAGTCGAGGACTAGTCGGGGAGCGGAGTGACGGTCCGGATGATAGCGTTAATAGTCCTCACTATTACATTAAATAGTGTGACAATAAATGTAATGAGGACTCCATTAAGTGTGGATATTATACAGATGACAATATTCTTATTAAAACTCTTAGATTATGTTTTTGTCGTATTTTACTGCATTGTTGTATAATTAAGTTGTATTTGAAATTTATACTTATGTATTTGCGACCCAAGATGGGTGATGTATACCTGTTTTGGGGGCGTCACAATCTTATTTTTTTCTTTAACATTAATGTATATTAATTACAATAATATTGTAAGTATATTGATATTATTAATAACATTAATATATCCTAATATCTAATAATTAATATTATTAAGATAATATATTTTGTATGTAGCATAGAAGTAAAATCATGTTAAAGAGAATTACTAATACCTAATAAGTAATTACTAACAACTTATTAATAATATTATTAATAATTAATATGTTGTATTAATACTATTACCGTTAGTAATAATTTTTTAAGAGAGATATAATTTAATATTCTTAGTTTAGTTGGTAATTAAATGTTTTGTTTGTTTTGGGAGTATGAGGTTTTATGTTCAAATTTTGAGATAATATATATTTTTAGATCAAAGGTGTTAAATTGGCATTTTAACGTGCCATGTGTACAAATCAACGTCACATGAGTTCACAATCCAAACTTTCATATAGTAATTTTATTTATTTTTTATTAAATATATATAAAATGACTTATATTATTAAGAAAAAAATTTAAGGGAGTAATTTTTACGAGATAGAATGTACTTTACTGAACATGAATATGATGAATGCACTCGAAGGAGTAATATTGTTTAGAAGAGAAAAATAACAACAAATCAAGAGTACGAACTATCTTGTGCCAGATTCTCAGATTTTGCATGATCAAATGTACTGTCGACACTTGTTTGATCCATTAGAATAGATATCGACATCAAAATCATGGTAGGTATATATCAAAATTATGATCAATACAACTTTGCTCGATCATTCAGTTTATATTACTTAAATAAATTTATATGCATAACCATCTATTTATTAAGAGATGACCAGTTTCATTAAGTAAAAGTTCTTTTAATTAGAGCTAGCTGCCTCTTAATGAACACGACCTCAAAATTGATCTTACATACTATGATGGTGTTTGATAAAACTCATGAACAATTAAAATTTGAATGGTTAATATATTTTAAAAAATTAGATAATCTAAGTGAAATAAACATGTGAACGTAAAAAATTTTTTGGTAACTAAAAAGTATAAAACATTTAAATGACTTTTTTAATTTAAAAATATTTCAAATTGACTTTTCAAAACTCAATAATTAATTATCTTAAAATTTAGAATGGAGGGAGTACAATATTTATAGAAGCTCCATAGATTTAAATTTTTCATTAAGAGACCATTCTTAATTATTTAAATTTATATCTTCCTCTTATCGATTAAGAGACGATAAAAGATAAATAAAATTTTACCAAACAATTTTACCCTCTTACCGAATGAGATGTGAAACTGTTAAGAAGTACTCCCTCCATTCCTACTCCCTCCGTCCCAAGATAAAAGTACTGGTTGACTTTTTACGCATATTAAGAAAGACAATAAAATGACAAAATTGCACTACAAGAAAAGGGTCTATCAACGATCAGCGATCAATGATCAGCAGATTGTCATCGGATAGCTATTAGCGATCGAGTGCAATCACGATAGTCGTCTAATTGGGATGCACATCGGTGACCACTATTATGACAAACCTATCTGCATGATCGTATGAAATAATCGAATTCATCATTTCAACAAGCAAGCAGAGTCAAGATGGCTCGTATGAAAGGTCGACATGGTCCACGTGTCATGATCGCTATCATCGATCGCCTTTATGATCACGATACCCTCAAATGCATGCAGTCGCTAATAGATGTCAGCGATCGCTAATTCTAAAAGACTAAAAACCAGCTTTTTGTTGTTTTGCATAATTTCCAAAAAACTGTACCTGTTTTGTACCTGCTATATCCCAACACACATACACAACAATATAAACAATGTGCACAATAATATAAACATCCATCATCCACCAAACTAGCTAGTATATAAACTATATATATAAACCTTTAAAAACCGCTATGAATTAAATAAATAACCACAAATCTAATGTTTTAGTAACATACAGACATCCAAAGAATGAATATACAAGTACAAGCTTATACTATAACTACAAAACTGATCTAAAGCAGGTACGTCAAGCATCATCGCATCCTTGATCACCCTGTAATTAACAAAATAATAAAACAAGCTACAAATATAGTAACTATGTTGATACTGATATATATATTACGACAATATATACAACAAATTGATTTTATACCTCGTCGTCATCCCCATGGTGTCTCTGTCACGTCCTTCATCCCGCTTCAAATTTAACTAACTCAAGATCAAGAGCCCCAGATGCCCGCTCAAGTATCTTCAAAAATTTCGATCTCGACATATATAGCTCTCACGCGGTCGGTAGGAGTATGAATAGTTGGATGACTCGATGATCGTATGAAGATCGGGTAGCAGATTTGCTCGAGCCATCAAGGATGGGCGTCGTCGTTGTCTTTGACCTTTAATGTAATTCTTCTTCACAACAAACGCCCTCTCCCACAGCTCTTGATCAATAGGCGGACGTGGAGTGCCTTCAGGATAGCGCTCATTCAATAAACGCTTATAAGTATCCTGTCATCATGTTAACAATTAAATAGTTAAAAATAAGATCCTAAGGTTGAAATTTGTTTTCGTTGCAACATCCCAAGTCTGTACTCCATCCTTCCACAATACCTTCAACTCGTCTATAAGAGGTCTCAAGTAAACATCTAAGTTCTTTCCAGGACTCTTAGGACCAGGAGCCACGAGTGAAAGAAATAAGTATGGTTGTTTCATACACATCCAAGGAGGCAAGTTGTACGGATTAACAATCACAGGGCAACATGAGTACGGAACAGCTGAGTGGCAAAATGGATTGAAACCATCGGTGGACAATCCAAGCCTCACATTTCTAGGTTCCAATTCAAACCCAGGACGTGCTAAGTTGAAATCTTTCCAAGCCTGCCCATCTGCGGGATGTTTTAGTTCTCTATCTTTAGCTGGAGATTTCGCATGCCAACTCATATGTTCAGCTGTTCTTGAAGACATGTACAATCTTTTTAGCCGATGTGTTATTAGAAAATACCTTAGAATCTTAAATGGTATACTTGATTTTTTTTAGTCACACCCTCTTTATTAGGCCTAAACCGATCATGACTGCAAAACGTGCACCTTGTCATATGTTCATTTTCCTTATAAAACTACATGCAATCGTTGGGACATGCATCGATCTTTTGGTATCCAAGACCCAATTTCTTCACCATTTTCTTACAAAAGTAATAGTTACCAGGCAATTTCTCACCGTCAGGCAACATACTCTTAATGGCCTTCAAGAGCGACTCAAAAAACTCATGGCTCATGTTGTGATCAGCCTTGATGTTAAGTAATGTCGCCACTGCAGACAATGTAGTGTGTTTGGTGCAACCATACCACAATGTCTCGCTACTCTCGTCTAACAACTTAAAGAAGTCTTTGGCATCAGAATTCATAGGTTGCTCTCTACCTTGTTCCCAATCAAAATCTGGCCCTGCAATATCATGAACCATTTCATTCATACGATGAGTACTAACGCCTCAATTGTGTACTATACGTGATGCCACCATCTCTTCTCCGCCCATGTGCCCACCAGCATTTTTTGTAATTTCTCATGAACCCAGAAACAAGTAAATGATAGTTTATCACGTCTCTGTCCATATAATTTACATTCTTACACTTCAAATATGGACATCGATTCTGGATCGACCATTCATACATTAGGGTGACTATACGATACTCCAAAAACACTTGGCAACCAACTCTAAATTCAACAGAAAGACCTATTCAGAACTTGACTTTCGTCGTGCCATCCAACTACGGTCTGAATAGAGGTCCATGATTCCACGGTACCTACTACAGACAACATGAGCTTATTAATATATATCATGATTCTAGGCATATGACTTGAGCATACTTGTAAGCATGTGACTAACATTTAAGCATACTTGTAAGCATATGACTTGAGCATACTTGTGAACATAATATTTTTTTATAAGATTTTTAAGACTTTTAGACATTGAGAGTCATTAGCTGATATTCATGTTCTCCCAACTGAGTAGTTCAGTTCTTGGAGTTTGTTGGGTAAGAAGAATATGGTTTGAAGACGGGCTTTCCCACTTATGCATTAATGCTTACACATTCAAATGAATAGATCTCTAACTTGAATGTCATTCGTACTAAGTGTGTCATTCATACTTAATTTGAATGTCTATAAAATTGTATTGTATATATATAATCCTTTCGATCCGTCATATTAAAATCCACGTGTGTACTCTCCCTCCCTCTCTCTCTCCACCTCTCTCTCTATATATACATATTAGGGCGACAGTCCCAGGTCTAGGCTAGATAGGTTTTAGGGACCTTATGTGTGTGTGTGTGTGTGTGTATATATATATATATATATATATATATATATATATATATATGGCTATCTGGACCGATCCACTTTTATTCATCAGAATCACATGAGACTCGATCTTTAGTAGAGTGTGGATGAATATTAGGCCATATATATTTGTTGTAACTTGGAGCTTATAATTTTAAAATATAAGTTAAAAATAATAGTATTAACATAATTTATTCAAAATACATTACAAATTAAGTTTTAGTTCTTTACTGATCATTGACATTGATTTTGGCATACTAGGCGTCAGGCGACATACGACACTTAACTCGTGGCATGGTATTTTATCAAACACTTGGGGGGTAATACCTAGGGATATTCTTCAAGCATACCTGATGTGTTTTCCCAATCTTGTTTAATGTATGTACTTAAGTAATGTAATCGAAACACTGATGGGTAAGAAGGAGAATGTTATTTTAAGATATTTACAACAATGAATATGTTAAAGTTCATATATCTGATAATGGACATAATTTTTTTTTTGTATAATTTGTATCATTGTAAGACCCCAAACTATTATAAATAAAGATGAATTTTCTATAAATATTATTTTTGAATATTATGGAATAAATTTGATATAATGTTATAGTTGTGGGTAATATTTATAAATTTTGCAAAGTATATGACGTTGTTATAAAATATTCGTTTGGTGGGGAATATTCTTTTTGTTAGGAATATTCATACAACTACTCAATCATTGGTGGACCTCATTAATGTAATTATTGTTGGATTGAGAAAACGACAAAAATATTTTATAAAAATAACGGCGGAGGTGTTACTGAATTAAAAAGCTGTTGAACACTACCGGTGGTAAAAATGCGAATCGCGTGGTTGCATAAGAAGCACTACGGTATTGATTATTGATGCTTACGTTGAGAAGTCACTCACCTATGCTCAATTATCGCTACAAGATAATTCTTTGATCATATCTCTTATATTATTGATTCAATTATTGTCACAAAGATCATCTCGTATAATATGTTATATTATTAATTGAGACGACAAGTTATAAATGATTAATAATTGTTGAAAGATTAAAAATGTGTTGATTAAAAATAAAATGATTTGTGGTAATATTTATTCAATCCTTAATGTATATAAAGAGTCCTACATTATGGAGGCGTTTGTGGTAAGTTTGATTATTTTATGGGGGGCCCATATGTCATCATCTAAGAGTCTCTTCGTCAATAGTAATTACCTTTGTGAATAGTAATTACCTTCGTCAATAGTATTTACCTTCGTCAATAGTAATTACCTTTACCAGACGTCAAACCACTTGCCGTTTCACATTACAGGCGTCAAACCACTTGTCGTTTCACATTACAGGCGTCGAACCACTTGTCGTTTCACATTACAAGCGTCGAACCACTTTTCTTTTCACATCACCAAATAATAAGCCACTCGCCTTTTCACATGGTATGTGCTTAAGCTAGAAATCTTCTATAAATAGAGGCATAGTGCTTCATTATTTTTCACTTAATTCATTCAAGCTTTAGAGAGAAAGTATAGAGAGAATAGAGAGAAAGAAGAAGAGTATTTTGTTACTACACTACTGCAGTATTCAATCTCCTACCAAAAGTAAGGGGTGTTATTCTTTCTTAATTCATGAAGAGAACTGTTGTTATTCCATTGCTTATTATTCTATTGGAATAACCTGTATACGCGGTCTACCCTATACTTGGTGACATTCTTCTATTATTCATTGGAACATCCGCTCGTGTGTTTTTAGATAGGACTGGTTAAAATTTTCTTATTATTATTCTGTTGGAACATCCTCATCATGTGTTTTTTACACTTTGGTCCGTTCTTTATTATGGACGCCCCAAAATTAGGTATACGTCACCCATCTTGGGTCGCCACTTACATGGTACATAAATTCAAATACAAACTTAATTATACATCCTGTCGTGTAACATACGACAATACATAAACCGAGAGTTCTAATAGGAATATTGTCATTTAGATAATATCCATACTCATGAGTCCTCATTACAATTATTATCACACTATTTCACGAATAGTGAGGAATACTAATGCTATCTTGAGGACCATCACTGCTTCCCCAACTCGTTTCCCCGACTCGTCCCGGCCTATATTCCCATTTCCTAAGAGAATATAAGAAAGAAAGGGTGAGCTCAACTAGCCCAAGAAGAAATATTATGACTAAGATAATGCAGAATAAATTATCATTAGCCTTCAACAATGTTAAACTGATAAAATACAATAGACAACCAGTTTAACTGCAGCGGAATATACAATCCATTAAAAGAGTCAAGTAGAAAATAAAGTCTACTATCTTTTAGGTTTTAAAAGGTTTTCATCAATTTTATCACTAAGACTCAGTTTAATGAATAAACCACAATATCTATTCATCCTCGTACCACGGCCAAGGATTTTCATCAAATTATCAATGGCCATGATTATACCGAATGACCCTCGGTCATAATCATACCAAAAACCATCCATCGATTGCATTACGTGCCACCGAGGACTTTATCACATCATATATAACAAACCATGATTATACCGAATGATCCCCGGTCATAATCATACTAAGTTCATCTATGCACGTAAGCCAAAGATAACATAATATAACATGAGGATGATGACAATGACATAATAATTCAATAAAACAAGTTCAATAATTAATTTATTCAGAACTAATAACGCCCAAACTGTCAACACGATACTACTTTGTAGAGTAAAATTCAAGAATGATCGGAAGAATATTTCCATGAAAGATCTTTAGATGAAACGCAAATATCAAAGATATTCTACTAATTTCATGGAGTATAGAAGTCAAAGTTTTAACCAATTGGGTATAATAAAGAATGGAATAACAAAAGAAATCACCATGCATGCGGTACAGATTGCATAGTAAAGTTATTCCAATAGAATAATAATAACGGAACCAGTCGGGTGAAATTCACATGAAGCTGGGATGATCCAATGTAATAATAAATCTTTGAATAATAAACAATGGAACCAGGTAAGGTGTAAAACACACGCATGGATATTCCAACGTAATAATAAATGCGGAATAATAAACAATGGAACCAGTCCGGTGTAAAACACATGCATGAGGATATTCCAATGTAATAATAAAGAATGGAATAAATGAAGAAGATCACCAAGTATAGGGGATTAAGCGATATACTGAGTTATTCCAATGAATAAATAAGAATGGAATAATATAAGGATTTCACCAAGTATAGGTACGCCATATATACAAAGTTATGTATAGGGTATGCCACTTTTACGAAAGTTATTCCAATGTAATAATAATGAATGGAATAATGAAGTTCTCTTCATGAATAAGAAAGAATAACACCCTTACGGTACAACAAATAATATCCCTTACCGTAAAAGACACCGGATATCAAAGTAGTGAAGTACCAAAATACTCTTCTTCTTTCTCTCTATAGATTTTTTTCTCTATAGCTTCTCTCTATATTTTTCTCTCTAGAGTTTGGGTGAATTCGTAAAGAAAATAATGAAGGAATGAGCTTCTATTTATAGGAAAATAGAATGCATAGTAATTAATCCATGAGCAGTCCAGATTGATTTACTTTTAATCGACGGTCCATATTTAAAGCAAAATCTTTTAAATAAAATATCATATATTCTATTTATATAAAAACATTTTACTATGCAAATACTATGCAACACTATGCAAAAAACACTATGCAACACTATGCATAATAAAATATAATATATTCTATTTATGTAATAACTTTAATAAAGTATTCTATTTTAAATAAAAAGATGTTTCATTTTATTACGTTAATAATACTGAATAAAACAAAACGTCATTATCATTATAATAATTCATATTATTAATCGACAATAATGGAATCAAACTGGTGACTTCTCACATAAGATCAATAATAAATACCTGGTGTCTTTCTTATGCAACCACACGACATCGTACTTTTTACTACCGAGTAGTTCAACAAAGATCAACGGTAAAACTTCCGTAGTTATTTTCATAAAATATTTTGTTCGGTGAATAGTAACTCATGAATAGTAATTCGTGAATAAGAACTCGTGAATAGTACTACGACGACACAAAAAGTGTCCCAAATACTCGAGTGAACAATACTAGAGTGAATAGTAATTTTGGTGAATAGTAACCCGTGAATAGTAACTTCGACACAAAAAGTGTCCCAAATACTAGAGTGAACAATACTAGAGTGAATAGTAATTTCGGTGAATAGTAACCCGTGAATAGTAACTCGTGAATAGTAACCGGGTATTTTATGACAACTTGTCTACTTTGAAAAATTTTCAAATATGACCCTTAACTTTAAACTTTTATCAATTTAACAATTCACCAAAATAGAAAAATTGAACACTTTTATTTCATAAAATTTGGGGTCTCACATTTATTATTATTCTGTTGGAACATCCTGTCTGTGTGTTTTACACCGGACCGGTTCCGTCTTTATTATTATTCTTTGGAACATCCATCTCGTCGTGTGTTTTACGCATAGAACCGGTTCCATTCTTTATTATTCGTTGGAACATCCCGCTCAGTTTTACGCAGGACCGGTTCCGTTATTTATTATTCGTTGGAATAACTCGCTTATGCTATTCTATCGCATGCATGGTGATTTCTTTTGTTATTCCATTCTTTATTATACCCAGTTGGTTAAAACTTTGACTTCTATACTCCATGAAATTAGTGGAATATCCTCGATATTTCAAGGCTTCATCCAAAGATCCATTCATGGAAATATTCTTCTCAAAGATTCTTGAATTTTACTTTACAAAGCAGTATCATGTTGACTGTTTGGATGTTATTGGTTCCTAGATAAATTAATTCTTGAACTTGTTTTATTGAATTCTTATATCATTGTCATCATCCTCATGTTTGTATTATGTTGAAAGTCATCTGTGGCCTGTAGTGCATAGATGGACTTGGTATGATTATGACCAGAGACTATTCAGTGTAATCATGACCGTAATGTTACAAATGATGTGGTAAAATCCTCGATGGGCCCGTAGTGCATTGATGGACGATTGTTGGCATGATCATGATTATTAATGAATACACAAATATTCTCGCCCGTAAGTGCATGAATAATTGTGGTCGTGATACTAAAGAATATCCTTGGCCAGTAGTGCGTGGGGTGATTCGATGATGTGGAATATTTATTAAAGTTGAGTCTCAAACTATATAATAATGATGATGAAAAACCTTTAAATCATAAAAGATAATAGATTTTATTTTCTACTTGACTCTTTTAATGGATCGCTTGTTCCTCTACCGCAGCTTAAACTTGATGTTCATTATATTTTATCGTTTAACATTGTTGAAGGCTATTGATAATTTATTCGCATTATCTTAGTCATAATATTTTATCTTGGGCTAGTTGAGCTCACCCTTTCTTTCACTTTGTTCCTTCGTAAAATGAGAACATAGTTGGGACGAGAGTAGGGAACAGAGTAATGGTCCGAGGATAAAGATTAGTAGTCCTCACTATTATGTGAAATGGTGTGATAATAATTGTAATGAGGACTCCTTTTGAGTTTGTATAATATCTAGTAGACAATATATCGTATTCAAACTCACGCTTATGTTATATCGTATTGAACACTTACGCTTATATTAGTAAGTTGTATTTAAATTGCACATACGATCGTCGACTACCCAAGATGGGTGATGTATACCTAATTTTGGGGGCGCCACGGTTGGTATCAAAGCTTAGGGATATGATCCCTGGCTAAGATGTGAGAATAGTATTAGGAGGGAGAGAGAGGGGAATACCTTCGCTAGTATGACCTACCTAAGTTTATGTGCTATTTTATTGGCTCACGTAATATAGGATAATATGTTACATGTCAATTAACCTCTTTTTTGTGGCAAGATTCGAAAATGACATCTAAGAATGTGGAGAATAAGAATGGAGCACAAAGCGATCGTTGATTCACCACATATCAATAATCGAGGATAATAATGCATCGGAAGGCAACAATCCTCATGCAAACAACAACACCGACCAAATGATGAATGATCAAATGTTTAGAGGCTTTATGCAATTCATGCAACAAAGAAAGTAGAGCGACTCTCGCCCAAAACGTAGGTGGAAACACGGAAAACTCTCAAGGTCACCGCTAAAAGCTTCAAGGAGCTGGGACCACCGGGAGTTTAAGGAGAGCCAAAACCACTTGGCGGAAGCATGGATAAAGCAGATTACCAAGATATTCGATGTCTTGGGATGCTCCGAGGAGCAAAAGGTTCCACTTTGCGCCTTTATACGCCGCGGAGAGCGGGACATCGGTGGGAATCCAGAAACGTACTCAACCCGATGTAATCAAGATATCTTGGGAGAAGTTCGGTGAGTCGTTCAACGACTAATACTTTCCCGAAAGTATTCGCCACATGAAGGAGGTGGAGTTTATCAAGTTGGAACAAAACAATATGGACCGTGTCGCAATACGAGGCAAAATTTGCGGAGTTATCACTTATCAAGGCCCCACGTGGTGGATAATGAAGAGAGAATGGCGCGAATGTTTTTAAGAGGTTTGAAGTCGAGATACGCCAACATCTTATTTCTCATAAACCGTGTTTGTATTCGGATGTTATAAATAAGGCTCGATTAGTGGAGTAGCGATAATGAGTCAACGCAACTAAAAGAGAGAAATTGACAAAATTATAATACCAAATGAGAGTAGTCATCAAGCGGTGACAACAAGCGTGGAGGAATCAACAAGGCGAGATATGGTAACCACTTCGGTGGTAATCGTACAAAACAATAAGAATGGACATTTCAAGAAAAGGAGATTCAACAATGATGGAAAGACGTCAAGACCAAAGACCGTTGTTAAGGAAGGAGAAAAACCACCCATCATATGCTTCAAATGCGGAGGAGAGGGACACATCAGATCAAAGCTGCGCCGCCCGTCCAAAGCATGTTATAATTGTGGAAGAGAAGGTCACTTAGCTCGATTTTATTGCCATCAAGACAAATTCAACTAGGATGGAGGCACCAAAGACCAGTCCTAAAAAGTCAAACCCAGAAGTGCAAGGGAGAGCGTTTGTTGTGACCTCCAGAGAGCAAGGAACCCGAATGAGGTCATCACTGGAAAGTTTTATCATAAACTCTAATGAAGTCTATA
This sequence comes from Panax quinquefolius, assembly GCA_020205615.1. NCBI lineage: Eukaryota > Viridiplantae > Streptophyta > Magnoliopsida > Apiales > Araliaceae > Panax > Panax quinquefolius. The sequence continues at coordinate 11,718,718 of CM035172.1, read as the reverse complement.
CTTTATTTGATACCTGGTTCTACCCATTCTTTTATTTCTCCTACTTGCGCCATCGATTAAATTTGACTCAGGAGAAATTAGACTTTGACTTATCTATGGAAACTCCGTTGGGAGAAACCTTCATTACATCCATCGCTTATAATTCTTGTTTGGTTCAAATCTAGACCTCACGTTAATTCGTCGATCTTATTTCATTAAAAATACTTACATTTGACGTGATTCTAGTGGATTGATTGGTTAACTACTTATCATGCAAAAATTGATTGTTCGTAGTAAGGTTGTTAGCTTTCATATTCCTAACAAACCTATTATGCTTAATTCAAGCGACCAAACCATTAAAATCAATCACGGTCATCTCAAGCCATAAAGCTATTCGCTTATTGAAAAAACGGATGTCAAACTTTCTTAGCTCATGTCACGATTTAAACAAAAATACGCCGCTTTTGAACGATATTTCTATTGTTAATAAATTTCTCGACGTATTCCAAGAAGAACTTCCCGCCTACCCAGAGCGTGAAATTAAATTTTGTATCGACTTGAACCCAGACAAAACCTATTTCCAAAGACCCATATCGAATGGCTCCTATTGAACTTTGGGAGTTAAAAACACAACTACAGTGAATTTTAGACATTGGCTTTATTAGTCCTAGTACTTTCTCTGGGGTGCTCCTGCTCTATTCGTGAAGAAGAAAAGATGGGAGATGCGATTTTGTATTGATTATCTGGAGTCAATCATGTCACCATCAAAATAGGTATCCATTGCTGGCGTATTGATGACTGTTTGACCACCATTGCAGGAGCCAAATTCTTTTCAAAGATTGATCTTCGTTAGGATATCACCAATTGAAGATTAGAACCGCCGACATTCCAAAGAAGGCTTTCGTAACTCCGATGACGGCATTATGAATTCCTAGTCATGTCCTTTGGATCGACTAATGCCCCGCCGCCTTCATGGATATGATGAAACCGAGTATTCAAGGAATATTTGGATCACTTTGTGGTCGTCTTTATTGATGACATCCTTATTTATTCCAAAAGCCGTGAAGATCATGAAGCAACACTTGAGGCTAACACTCCAAAAGCTTCGTGAATATAAGCTTTATGCCAAGTTGAAGAAATGCGAGTTCGGCAGAAGAAGTAGCATTCCTTGGGCGCGTGGTATCAAGTCATGGAATATCTGTTGACCCAAAGAAAGATTCAAGCTATTCAAAGTCGGGAACAACCTAAATCAATGGATCAAGAAAGACGTTGCTTTTCGGCTTAATTGGTTATTATCGAGATTCGTGGAAGGATTTTCTCGAATCGCTACTCCATCGACTCTCGGTGACTTCGGAAAGATACAAAGTTCGGTTGGAGCGAAGAATGTGAGAAGAGTTTTCAAGAACTCAAGAGGAGACTTATTTCAAGACTGCTCGACAATACCATCCGGCTCGAGAGGATTTGTCATCTACAAAGTGATGCTTCTGGGGCAAAGGGTGGGATGTGTTCTCATGCGCAACATGAAAAAGTTATAGCCTATGCCTCGCGACAACTAAAAGAATATGAGAGGAATTATCCTACTCATGATCTAGAGTTGGCATACCGTTGTCTTTTTGCACTTAAAATTTGGAGGCATTACTTGTATGGGAGAAAGTGGAGATCTTTACGGATCATAAAAGCCTCAAATATTTCTTCACTCAAAAGGAACTCAACACGCGACAACGACGTTGGCTTGAACTGTTGAAAGATTATGATCATACCATCCAATACCATCCCGAAAAGTTTAACGTGGTAGCCGACGCATTGAGTAGAAGATCATATGCAAACGAAAAGTGCGATATTGTCAACGAAATGCCCATTTTGTGTGACTTGCAAAGGATGGAGATAGAGTTAAAGACTCTAGGGGACGCATGTGATGATAAGCGAGTATATGAAGTAGAATCGACTTTAATCGATAAAGTTAAAGTCGCCAAGCTACGGACCTGAATGATGCGTATGAGGAAGAAAGTGCAAGAAGGTGCTACGCCCAAGCAAGAATCGATGAAGAAGGAATACTTTGAGTCAACTCCGCACTTTGTGTTCCTAACGACCTCGATTTAAAGTATAATATCATGATGGAGGCGCACAACACACCATTTGCAATCCATCTCGGGAGTACCAAATGTATCATGATATTCGGCCATACATTTGGTGGAGCAATACGAAGAGAGAGATAGGTCGTTTATCTCAAGGTGTCTAACTTGTCAACGAAGTTAAAGTGGAGCATCAAGTACCAAAAGGTCCATTGCAACCACTTGAAATTCTAGAATGGAAGGAAGGAACACATTACCGTGGATTTCGTACACGGCCTTCCTAAGGTTTCTCAAGGCATAGATGCGATTTGGGTCATTGTTGATAGATTGACCAAGTATGCTCATTTCTTACCGATACGAGAAACTTATACACTTGAACGTCTTCAGATGTACATAAATGAGATTGTAAGAGACGCATGGTATCTTTGGTATCCATAGTTTCGATCGAGACCCAAGATTCACTTCACGATTTTGGGTTAGTTTGCAAAAAGCTATGGGCACAGACTTACGATTTAGTTTCTAAGATATCATCCTCGAGACGGATGAGACAATGGAGAGAACTATTCAAACTCTTCAAGATCTATTAAGACTCTGTGGTCCTTGATTTCAAGGAAGTTGGGACAAGTTCTTACCATCGTGGAGTTTTCCTACAACAACAGCTTATCAAGAAAGTATTGGCATGGCTCCATTCAAGCGCCATGGAAAAAAGTGTCGTTCTCCAAAGATGCTTTGGGATGAGGTGGGTGAAGCAACGTTGTTGGGACGGAATTGGTATGTATGACTACTAAAAGATTCAAACGATCCGATAACGTATAAAAACCTCACAAAATCGATAAAAGAGTTATGTTGATCTTCATCGAAAGGACGTGGAATTCGATATAGAGATCATGTGTTGTTAAGAGTTACTCCATGGAAAGAAGTTACAAGATTTGGAAAGAGAGGAAAACTCAATCCTCGATTCATCTGGTCCATTTTAATCCTCGATCGAATAGAATCGTGGCCTATAGACTCGCTTTCTGCCAAGTATGTCTCGTGTTCATAATAATGTTTTTCACATATCCATGTTACGTAAATATGTGAAAGACCCGAACCACATTATTGAGTTAGAACCGGACGAAATAGCGAAAGATTTGACATATGAAGAGGTTCCTGTTCAAATCTTGGATAAAAAGGAACATATTCTACGCTCCAAGGTTATACCTCAAGTCAAAATTTTGTGGAGGAACCACGATGTTGAGGAAATGACTTGGGAGTTAGAATCTGAAATGAAATCAAGGTATCCTTACCTCTTCGACATACCAGTATCGCACTTCTAATTTCGAGGGCTTAAATTTCATGTTAAGGGAGGTCAGTAAGACCCCAACTTTTATAAATAAAGATGAATTTTCTATAAATATTATTTTTGAATATTATGGAATAAATTTGATATAATGTTATAGTTGTGGGTAATATTTATAAATTTTGCAAAGTAAGCAAGTTGTTATAAAATATTCGTTTGGTCGGGGAATATTCTTTTTGTCGGGGAATATTCGTACGACGGTTCAATCATTGGTGGACCCCACAACGAAAGTATTGTCGTAGTTAAAAAATGACAAAATTATCTTTCTATAAAAATAACGGCAGAGGTGTTACCGTTAAAACTGTTGAACTACCCGGTAGTAAAAGTACGAAGAATAATGCCGTAGTTGTATAAGAAGACACGATATTGATTATTGATGCTTACGTGAGAAGTCACTCACCTATGCTTTCAATTATTGCTACAAGAATTCACGATCATAGCTCTTATATTATTGATTAAATTATTGTCACACGGAAGATCATCCGTATAATATGTTATAGTATTAAATCAATAATTGAGACGACAAGTTATAAATGATTAATAATTGTTGAAAGATTAAATATGTGTTGATTAAAAATAAAATGATTTGTGGTAATATTTATTCAATCCTGATGTATATAAAGAGTCGGCCATGAGACGCTTTGTGGTAAGTTTGATTATTTTATGGGGGGGCCATATGTCATCATCTAAGAGTCTCTTCGTCAATAGTAATTACCTTTGTGAATAGTAATTACCTTCGTAAATAGTAATTACCTTTACCAGATGTCAAACCACTTGCCGTTTCATATTACAGGCGTCGAACCACTTGTCGTTTCACTTGATTTCTTTTGTTATTCCATTCTTTATTATACCCAAATTGGTTAAAATTTTGACTTTATACTCCATGAAATTAGTGGAATATCCTCGATATTCAAGCGCTTCATCCAAAGATCCTTTCATGGAAATATTCTTCTCAAAGATTCTTGAATTTTACTCTACAAAACAAAGATCATGTCGACAGTTTGATGTTATTGGTTCCTAGATAAATTAATTCTTGAACTTGTTTTATTGAATTTTATATCATTGTCATCATCCTCATGTTTATATTATGTTGAAAGTCATCTGGCTCAGAAGTAGTATGTAGATGGACTTGGTATGATTATGACTGCAGACTATTATTATGTAATCATAACCGTAATGTTACAAATGATGTGGTAAAATTCTCAAATTGGTCAGTAGTGCATTGATGGATGTTGTTGGTATGATCATGACTATTAATGAATACACAAATATTCTCGCCCGTAGTGCATGAATAATTGTGGTCGTGATACTAAAGAATATCCTCGGCAGAAAAGTGTGGGTGATTCGATGATGTGAAATATTTATTAAAGTCGAGTCTCAAATTTATAATGATGATGAAAACCTTTAAATCATAAAAGATAATAGATTTTATTTTCTACTTGACTCTTTTAATGGATCATTGGTTCGTTGTAGTTAAACTTGATGTTCATTATATTTTATCGGTTTAACATCGTCAGAGCTAATGATAATTTATTCTCGCATTATCTTAGTCATAATATTTCATCGAGCTAGTTGAGCTCACCCTTTCTTTCACCTTTCTTCTTCGTGAAATGAGAATATAGCCGATTTACCTGGGAACGGAGTAATGGTCCGGAGGATAAGATTAGTAGTCCTCACTATTCGTGAAATAAGGTGATAATAATTATAATGAGGACTCCTTTTGAGTTTGTATGATCTCTAGTAGAGACAATATTTGTATTCAAACTTATAGTTTTTTGTCGATTGTACACTTACACGCTTATATTAGTAAGTTGTATTTAAATTGCATTCATATGTAACCGATTACCCAAGATGGGTGATGTATACCTAATTTTGGGGGCGTCAGAGTATCGGCGATCACAAGGTTAACAATGGAGAGAAAATAATGTCTAATGTCTGAGAGAGAATAATAATATGAATGTGTATAATGTTTTGTTACTTACCTCTTTTGTGATCTTAGCCCCATACGCATCTAATCCGGCCATCGTGCCACACATCACCTCCCCGACACCTTTTCCCCACTCCCTGGTCATTTCAAACGAAAGTATGTAGCCTACTTCCTCACCGCTACCACTCTTTGCCACACATCACGCATCATCTCGAGTCACATCCTCATTAATGCCATGCGAAAGGTGGCGTATATAGTAGTCAACTATTATTCGCATAATGATTACCTGGGTAAAGTCGGGTTAAGTGACAATTTGTATAATGGGCCAATTCAACGACTAAGCCCAAATAACTGAAATGACCCAAACGACCCGGATCCAACCGAAAGGACCCAACGAAATAATCAAGTAATCGGGCCCAAATCATCTGGACCAATCAGGAAAAGAATAACATAATCCAAGGGAGGAGCCCATTAAGTCTGGCCCAATAAGGAAAAGGATTATGGCCCAACATTGCTCCCTAGTCTTTTATTAAACAGGGTGTTTAATGAAAGACTATAAACAGTATAGGACCATGATATAATGAATTATGATAAGTCACATGAGGTCCAAAGTGAAACTCACCAAAGCCCAACAAAATCGGTCCAAATTGATATCAGAAATAGAAACGGGAGGCCCAATAGACATAAGTCCATTCAGGTGAAGATATTTAGACCCAAAACCGGACGAAACCTCTTCCAATTCACCATCATTGCTGTGAATTAAATGTGCCTCCTTCGATTACCGTGTAACCGTCAGTATAAAAGATAAACTTTACCAATTCTGACGGTTTTACCTGCCAATTTGAAATTTGAACCTTTGATATTTCTTCTCCTCTGCAGAACTTCTTCCACTGTTCTACGAAATCCCAACAATGGTGACTGTGAACTCTAGCCAAAATTCTCCCCTTCGCGTGACTCCTCGTTAGTACCGCGTCTCCCCAATCCAAACCCTAACCAAGAGGGTTCGAAGTTCCAACCCCAATCTTCAAAGAACCATGGGGAAATCCACCCCGATCCCTTCTATACCACCTTCCGACTTTTTTTTCAAGGATTCGGGAACAGCTTCCCCATGCCAACATCCCTCTCCGTCACTTTAATCGAGATACGTATCCTCCGGACTCAGTATATCGATTCCTCGACATGTATGCCATAAGGGCTCCTAACTCCGATCATTGGGTCGCCATGCCTACCACTTTTTCTCGAAAAGGGATTCGCTACCCTCCACGCCTTTGTCGTTACCCTCTTGGGGTTCATAGGAGTGGGTTTTGCTCGCTTTAGTGCCCAATTCCTACATCCACATCTTGGCATTCATTGCCTTCACATGAATTAGGAATTTCTCCTCCGCTGACATCTTCTTCACCCACTTTTCTCGGCTTGTGGGTCTCGGAAACGAGGCTTCAAAATGTCGAGAAGCGGCCTCCTCGACCCAACACCAGATTCGAGAGAGAGACTCGATGAATACCCCCTTCCAAAGAACAAGGGTTGGCACGAGAAATGGTTTTTCGTTTACGGACCAAATCTCTTCTCTTCCAGATTGACTACCTCCGACGGTCTCTCACGACTTTGGAGATATCTCCAAGAAGCGAGTGAGGAGACGGCAGATTTTTGAAGACGATTCCTCCAAAAGAATGGAGTTTTACACTTCTGACCAAACAAGCCTGGCTATATGACCACAAATGTAAGTTACGAACAACTTTATAACATAATTTTTGAGATATATAAGTGATACGGGTCCTGATACATGATTTTTTGCAGTGTCTCTGATCAAACCAACTTCTTTGGAAGTGAAAGATCGGAAGATTTTTAACAGGAAGAATACTTGATGCGAAATAAGAGCATCCGATCGAAGAATCTTCCTGGCCGATCCCTCGTCACCGATCCACCAACTACTTCCCTTCAAAATGATGAACCCCAGACCGATGAGCCCAACATACCCGAAGAATCCCTCAGACCCCGCCGAAGGAAAAGATCCGCCAAAAAATCCAAATCCACCCAACCAGAAACAAACCCTGAAAGTGATCCGGAAATAATTCCTGAAGCAACCCCACAAATTTCGCACCCAACCCCTCACCCCCGCACCTTCTGAATCTATCCCGGTGAAGAGGAGTCTGCTTGACATACCTTTGCACGACCGGGCAAAGGTTCTTCGTGTGAAGAAGATAAGAACAAAGATAACCCCCCTGACTGCCGAAGAGCTCCGAGTTCCCTCGTCTTCGGCTGACATCCCTCCAATAATCCCCACAGAAATCCAAGTGCCTGATGATGGAACGACCGGATCTGTCCCCATCCCATCCCGAAAAAGGAAACATCTAGCAGAGAGCCATCCCGGTTCATCTTCTGCACCTTCGCCGACCCCCGAACCAACCCCTGTTCGGTCTCCTTCTCCTGAAACTATACATGTGGACTCCTAGCCAGTTCGCAATCAACCCCCATCTTCTCCTCCAAGACAAACGACGTCCGAATTCCAGCATGATGCTATGGCCTCTCCAACCATGTGGCCTCGATTTAATGCCCATTTTCCTTTTAACTGCTCGACGCTTCGTTTCATGAAACCGATGATCATCGATTCTAGAACAGCTCGAACGGGATTTACTTTAATAAGGTATGAGCTATCCGCGAAGGTAAACAATTCTCTCCTTTATTTCAGATTTATCTTCATACTTATATCGAAAACTCGATCAAATAATATCGATACGACGAAGTAATGCCGTTTCAAGGCTCAAGTCCCCGAGGTCCCTCGAGGTCAATCGGGAAAGAGGCTCGAGGAAGGAGAATGCCTTCAAGTCTCGCGCCAGCTGGAAAGGACTCAACGCGAATGCGTTTCTTCATACAAATGAAGGGCTTCAAAAGAGTTAGCCCAAGCCAAGTGGAGATGTGAAGGCATCCAATGAAGAATCAAGTCAACTAAAGCCCAAGATGAGGAGATCGCCAAAATGAATGTCGACTTGGTTCAGAGGAGCGAGATAAGGATGGAGAAGATCAAGGAACTAAAGGTCGATGCTAAACTCTCGACCAAGACCATCCAAAAACTAGAGCCGGCGTAAACTCATCATCCGAATAAGCGCCTTAAGCTTTCAAGAAGAGATCCAAAACTCAAGGCTCTTCGACCTTGGGTTCCTCTAACCGACGACCTTCGCAAACAACTGCTGGAAGAGTATCTAACTCGATGAGATCAATGGGAGATAATAAAGATATACTCCGAAAGCTACGAGCTCACGAGTCGTGGCAAGGAGAAGTCGATTCATAGCCCAACGCGGATCCATCCGCGTCGACTCTTCGATGATTTAAGATGGCGCTCAAGTCGATGCTTTCAGATTTCTTGGTTTTATTAAAGAATATTTGTGAAGATTTCGTTATTTTCTTTCTTTAATTTATAGTACTTGTAAAAATTATCTAATATTGTAATTAGATTAAATATCAATGAAAAAGTGGTTTCATCCCTTATGACTTCGGTGCGTTTACTTTCTGCCAATACTTCAATATTAATTCAACTGGAAAGATGCACAAACTTTTTCATGGACTGAACTCGAATCGTTAATTAACAACTAAACACGTCATATAATGTATAAGATGAAGTTATAGTAATGAGGCATTTCAACTCGACACTTAGAAAAATTTTAGGTAATAAAGTAAAGGGATATTTATTAGTTATCAAGTGTGAGATGATCCGCTTCATTAGAATTTGTTTACCCCAAAAGGCCTAATAAAACCAAGAGATGACATTTTCCTACCAATGGGCCTGTCAAAGTCTAAAGGACAACGCTTGCTTACCACGAAGGGCCCGACAAGGTTCAAGGATGACACTTCGCTTACCCCGGCGGGCCTCGACAAGGTCTAAGTGTCGATAATCGCTTACCACGCAGGCTCGACAACGTCTTAAGGATGACACTTGCTTACCACGTAATATTCGATAAGGTCTAATTGTCGACAATCGCTTACCACGCAGGCTCGATAACGTTTTAAGGATGGCGCTTTGCTTTACCACGAAGGGCCTGACAAACCCATAAGGTCCACCTGCCATTAAGGCTGCCATCGAATGGTCAGCGAGTCCCCCGAACCTCCTTACACCACTAAACTGATCTGCAACGAAGTCAAGATTTGTTTGAGAAATAAGGGGACTTTTATTGATGATGACATAAATATTTACAGACTTCTGATGTACTGACATCATTTTTACTGAAAGTACTTCCTAAGCCTGCCAGCGTGTCAAATATTTTTACCTCAATCCCTAAATTACCCTTAATAAGTCAACTTCCCTCTCTCATTTCCAATATGCAAGAATATTTGAAAACAAAGAACAAGTGTAGTTGATACTACTACATAATAGGGATATATTTGTACTTTCATTGTGTCATAAATAGTAAAATTGCAACAATTAGGCTGTTTCTTAAATACTGTGGGAAGAGTGACTAGTAAATACTAGTAGTGATTTCATTCATTCGCTCGTTTAGTTTGAAAATTAAAAATTTGTGGTGGAAGTATAATTGATGACACGCGCAGCGTTATATGGTCAGAAAATAATACTCAATTCGTTTTTAAAAGATTGTCGTTTTAAAAAATAATTTTTGTTTTAAAAAAAGTGTCATTTTGAGTTTATCAATACACATTAGCTATTTTTTTCCTACTTTACCCTTATTTAAAGTTTTCTCTTATTTAAAGCTTTCTTCCCTTTTCAATTATTCTTATTCAATAATTCAATGTTATAATCCAAGTAGTAATTGGTTGAATTAAATAAGAAACATTGGTAATGGAATAATTGGTTGAGACAATTAATAAGGGTAGTATATTATTTTCGCTAGGTATTAATTATATTCCTTAATCTGTATTCATTAATCTTAAACGACAATTTTTTAGAAACAGAGCTAGTAAATTACTAATGATCATGATCAACATAAAACTAATAAAACAAAGTCTTTTTGAATTACCCAAGATTGATCTTGATATTTCAGTTGAACGTTCTTGATGAATCCCACAATAAGTGATTTTTTACGCTAATATTTTTTCCCAAAATAAGTGATGTGTTAGAACTCTAATACAATTTTTGCAATATTTTCTCATATATACCCTTATGCATTCAATTCAGATTTATCAGATCTTACCATCACTACAATTAAACGACACTCATTAACTCTTCAACTTCAAAGAAAATATATTAAGAATTTTTTTGTTATTTTAGCTTGTGTATTGGTATGTGTTATTTAAGCTAAAAAAACAATTATTATGGGACGGATGTAGTATATTTCTAAACACCAGAAGTACTCAAACCCAAATGCTCATTAATTTCACAAATATAGCAACCAAATCCAAATGGTGAACAAAGTTGAAATTAAGACTCAAAAGAGTTCACTTATGTTCAAATTAAAAACATTACATGCAAGGATGTTTATATCATGATATATATATAGTAAAATTATCCAGTACATATGCGCATGAGATATACTATAACATACTAGTACTAGCTAGATAGTAGTTTAATGTACACTTTTTGATCTTCTTCCATACGGGAGATACGAGTATTGACCATGTTCTTCATCTTTTTGTGCTCATTCTACACGTAAAACCCCTATCATTAGTCCAAAAACTCTAGTTACCCCAAACCAAAAAAGGAGACTAGTAATTAAAAGGAAATTAATTTCCCAAATTAACTAGCTCTTCATCAGAACAACCCCCATGAAAAGTTTGAGTACTTAATTAAAAAGTCATGTTCATGAGAAGGTCCTCGTATTGACCTTGTCCAGCAGAAGCAGCAGTAGTAGCAGCATCGTCAAATAGCCATTTCTCTAGCAAACTCAAATTAGGCTTTCTCTCATCATCATCATCGACATGGAATATTAATTGCCCCCTATTATTATTACTTTGATCTGGAGTTCTGGTGAAGTTGGCTGCCTGATCATCCATGGATACATCAGAATTAGATGAGTAATTCGAAGAGTTGAATCTAAACAAGGGCTCAAAACCCCCCTCGGTTGTCCTTCCTTCGCTAGGAGTACTATAACATGCTGTTGTTCCAGTTTGATTATTATTATTATTATTGAAGGAAGACGAGTCATTAGTAGTAGTAGTAATCTCTGATGAGTTTGTTTGATTGTGATCATGATGATCGTGATCAGACGATGATTTTGGAGATTTTTTCATCCAGGTTTGGAGCAAGCAAGCTATATTTTCAGCACTCGAAGCGTATGTAGTTGATGATGATGATGTTTGGCCTAGTGGTGGTTTTGATAATGATGATGATGATGATGACGAGGCTGCAAGGACATTAGTAGTAATGGGAGAAGGTGAAGATTTGTGATGAAGGGACAAAGCCTCACAAAGAGCTTGTTTAGCCATGTGGATATCTGTTTGAAGCTTTCTCTCCCATTGACCCTTTGAGGCTGATGATGAACAAGACTCTGATTTTACTCCATTATGATCATGCTCCTCGTGGCCTTGACTACTACTCTTGTGGAGCTTCTTTTTCAAATGGGTATTCCAGTAATTTTTGATATCGTTATCCGTTCTCTGTGGAAGGTAGGAAGCTATGGCAGCCCATCTGTTAATTAACAACCAAAATCAAGCAAGAATTAATTAATACTCTCATTAACATTAGTTTAAAAATCTATTAGTTAGTAAGTATGTATTATTATATGATAATAAAAAAACAACTAATATTAGTACGTATCTCTAGATCTTCCGTCCTTATATTATGCTATATGAAGATTAACAAACAACTAATTATTTAAGAAACACATAATTAATATACTAGCATAATTAGATGATATTGGGATCAGGGATTTTATAAAAATAGATCTCACTATATATTCTAAAGATAGCAGTAGTAATGTATAGTACTTAGTAAAAAATTAAGGTAGGTAATTTACCTATTGCCAAGAAGAGCTTGGAGGTGGATAATCATCTTCTCCTCATGATCGGTGAAGTTACCGCGTTTGATACCAGGGCGGAGATAATTAGTCCATCTCAGTCTGCAACTCTTGCTGCATCTAAGCAAACCTGCAGCATGCAGTTTCAAAATTAACCAAATAAATACTACTACACAAAAATAATTGGTTCTAGCTACTTCATCCATAAAGGAGGAAAAGCTAGCTTAATACAGCTGGTAGAGCTAGCTGGAGCGGTAGCTAGGGTATTAAATACAGTAGTGTTAATGACCATAACAAACAAACCCTCTTCCACCCAAAAAAAAACAGAAAAGCGAAATTATAGTCATCATGCAAGAAAGAAATGATAATAGATATATACGAGAGAAAGAAATGGATGAATTAATTACCAGTATTGGTAGGAACAGCCCTCCAGTTGCCAGGACCATGTTCTGGAATGTAAGAGACTAAGATAATGTCCTCTTCTGGAGTCCATGGTCCTTTCTTCACCCCTATTTTCTCACAACAAGGTGGTCTTCCCATTTCCACAAAAAATTAAAAGACCTTAATTTTTCTTCAATTCTCGATCTTTAGAATGAAGAAATGTGGAAACAAAGGCAAGGTTCTATATATGACAAGGCTACCCTGCACCTCCTATATATATATATATATAGAGAGAGAGAGAGAGAGAGAGAGAGAGAGAGAGATAAGAGTCAAGATATATACTGAGGATATACGTTGACCAAATAAATTACGGATTGCGGTTAATTAAATAAAATAATAATAAATAAATTAAAAATTATATATATATAGAGAGAGAGAGTACTGAGAGTTATCCCCTTCCTCGCTCCCGTCCCCAAAAGAGTCAAAGCAGACAGCGATGAGCATTTACTCTTTATTTTCTTGTTTGTTTCCAAAAGTCAGCCCCCTCTTCCTCTTCCGACTCTTTCCGCCTCACTAAAACGCGTGCCATTCAATGTCCATTAGTACACTGTAACAAACCATAATCAATTCATATTTTACCACCATCTAATTGTATACAATTCCTCTAGCGTTCTTTTTTAATTCTAGTTTTTTTTGTCTATCTTTATTTATGTATAATTAGTTAATTTGTTAAATATGAACAATTTAAATATTTTATCACCTTTCGTACTCCCTCCGTCCCTTTTTAAAAATTATTTTCGAGAAGTGTTTTTTTTTCTTAATATTTATCTTTTAAAAATTTCAATTAAGCATTAATTATTCCCTTCGTTCCTTAATATAAGTCGCTTTAAAGAAATATCTTTGTCTCTTAATATAAGTCGTTTGAGAATTTCAATTAACCATTAATTGCTTAATTTTTAATATTAGCCCAAGTATTAAATATAACTTTGGTAATTCTCTAACTATTATCTGTCCAATAATTAACATTCTCTTTTTTCAATACAAGAGCAATATAAATAATTGATATTACATTTAATATTTTATAATTATTTTCTTAATAATTGTGCACAACTCTAAAGCGACTTATATTAAGAAACCGAGGGAGTACTTAGTTTCTAATATTATTACCCAAAGTATTAAATATAACTTTGATTCTATAACCATTTTAATTCTGTCAAATAAATAACACCCTCTTTTTCTAATACAAGGACAATATGGACAATTAATATATAGAGCTTCCTATGCGGGTGGTCCAGATATTTCACCTTTTATGATTTTGACAAAAAAAAAATGCTAAACTCGTCATTATAAGGTCTAAACCGTTATTTATAACTCACAACCGTCGCTTATATGTGAGACCCAGATTTTATCAATAAAGATTTAAATTTTCATTTAAATAATTTTTTAATATTATGGTGTGAATTTGAGATAATATTATAGTCAGTGGGTAGTATTTATAAATTTTGCAAAGTATGCAAGTGGTTATATTATATTCGATTGGCCTGGGAATATTCTTGCTTAGTTAGGAATATTCGCATAACTACCAATCATTGCGGACCCTTACATAATGTAATTATCATTTGATCGAGAAAACGCACAAAAATATTTTATCAAATAACGGCGGAAGTTTTACTGTGGATACCGCTGAACTACTCTTGTAGTAAAAGACAAGAATACGCAGGGTCAGACAAGAAGACACCAGTATCGATTATCGACGCTTATGTGAGAAGTCACCTAGTTTGATTCCATTATCACGATTAATAATATTTAATTATTATAATGATAACGACGCTTTTGTTTTATTCAGATTATTAACGTAATAAAATGTAAACGCTTTTTTATATAAAATGTAATACTTTATTGCTTTATTCTATAAATGTAATATATTATATTTTATTACGATAAGGTCAGATAAGATTTTGCATAGTTGTACAGATAAATGTTTGTGATAAGAAACGTTTTTATATAAATGTAATATATGATATTTTATTTAAAAGATTTTGCTTTTAACTTTTGACCGCCGATTAAAAGTAAATCAACTGGATCGCTCATGGATTAATTACTACGCATTCTATTTTCCTATAAATAAGCTCATTCCTTCATTATTTTCTTTACTTAATTCACCTAAACTCTAGAGAGAGAAATTATGTAGAGGTTTATAGAGAGAAAATCTATAGAGAGAAAGCAAAGAGTATTCTGCATTTCACTACTTTGATATCCAAGGTCTTTTACTAGAAGGGATATTATCGGTTGTATCTGTAAGGGTGTTATTCTTTCTTATTCATGAAGAGAACTTCGTTATTCCATTCATTATTATTCTGTTGAATAACTCGTAAAAAGTGGCATACCCTATACATAACCTCCGAGATACGCAGACAACCCTATACTCTGTGAAATCCTTTATATTATTCCATTCTTATTTATTCTGGTTGAATAACTCAGTATACGTTTTTAATCCCTATACTTGGTGATCTTCTTCGTTATTCCATTCTTTATTATTCGCTGGAATATCCTCGTCTCGGTGTTTTACACCCGACCTCGTTCCATTGCTTATTATTCCGCATTTATTATTCTCGTTGAATATCCTCGCTCGTGTGTTTTACAATTTGACCGGTTCCATTGTTTATTATTATTCAAAGATTTATTATTCTCGGCTGATCATCCCGCTTTGTGAATTTCACCTTACCGGTTCCGTTATTATTATTCGTTGAATAACCTGTCTATGCAAGACCGCATTTACGGTGATTTCTTTTGTTGTTCCATTCTTTATTATACCCATTGGTTAAAACTTCGACTTCTATACTCCATAAAATTAGTAGAATATCTTCGATATTCATGCTTTCATCCAAAGATCTTTCATGGAAATATTCTTCCGATTATTCTTGAATTTTACTCTACAAAACAAGATTACGCCGACAATTCGATGTTAATAATTCTCGGATTAAATAATTTTGAACTTGTTTTATTGAATTATTATGTCATTGTCATCATCCTCATGTTATATTATGTTATCTTCGCTTACGCAGCATAGATGAACTTAGTATGATTGCCACTGTGGATCATTCTAAGATAATCACGGCTCGATATAAATGATGTGGTAAAAATCCTCAAAGGGTCTGTAATGCAAATGGATGGATAGTTTTTGTATGATTATGACTGTGGGTGATTCTAAGATAGTCATTGACCATTGATAATTTGATGAAAATCCTCGACCGTGGTACATGTGGATGATTAGATATTGTGGTTTATTCATTAAACCGAAGTCTTAGTGATAAAATTGATGAAAACCTTTTAAAACCTAAAAAATAGTAGATTTTATTTTCTACTGACTCTTTTAATGGATCGTATATTCCGTCGCAGCTTAAACCGGGTTGTCTATCAGATTTTATCGCTTAACATCTGTCAAGGCTAATGATAATTTATTCTCGCATTATCTTAGTCATAATATTTTTATCGGGCTAGCTGAAATTTCACCCTTTCTTTCACCGTTTTCTTCGTAAAATGAGAACATACCGGGACGAGCCTGGGGAACTGAGTAATGGTCCGAGGATAAGATTAGTAGTCCCTACTATTCTTCGTGAAATAAGGTGATAATAGTTGTAATGAGGACTCCTTTCGAGTTTGTATAATATCTAAGAGATAATATTTGTATTCAAACTCACAGCTTATGCCGATTGCATACCTACGCTTATGTTAGTAAGTTGTATTTGAATTTATGTACTATGTAAGTGGCATACCCAAGACGTAAGTGACGATACCTAATTTTGGGGCGCCACACTATATCCCGCCCGCACTATACGCATTTACCAAGTTTAGTGATAATTTTGTTCGTCGCTAAATATGGTTCACATGCGAACCAACCATATATGAAGTGGACTGATATATATATATATATATATATGTATATATATACAACAAGGATCAAGTACGGGAGTCCGGACCTGATAAAAAACGGACCAATTTTTTTTTTTTTTTTAAAACAACTAAAAAAAATATTTAATATTTTATGGAATCGAATTTTTCGATATCAAGTTTTATGTGATTTGATACCTATATCAAAAAATATATGTACAAATTACATTAAATCGTATATACATGTTTTGTTATATATTGTATCCAAATCACACCCAAAACACTGTATTATGTAAAAATTCAAGTTCCATAATTTTTTATTTATTTATTTTAGTTGTTTTAAAAAAAAGTAAAAAAAAAATCCGAATTTTAGTCCGATCCGAAAGTCCGGACCTAATCCGACATATATATATAAACGGGACCATCAATCTCACCATAAATATCGATACTCCCTCCATCCAATTTTATTTGTGATAATTTGAAACCACACCCTTATTAATTAAAAAAAAATTGATTTCCAAATTACTTATCTTAATTACTATATTATCATATTTTTAATTTTATTTAATTTTCAACTTTTTTTTTAGAACAATAAAATAGAGAAGAGAGAGGAGGGGAAAATGGGTGAGGTCAGGATTCCAATATCGGGTTAATAGTGCTTTTTTTTCCATCCGGGTCGAATGACATTTTTACCCTCTAAATTGTCACCTACTTTTAAAATTGTTCCTAAAATTTATTTTTTCGTCAATTAAGTCTTTAAAGTGATATTTTTGTCGATTATGTTCTATTTACCCAATTTGATTTTAACTCGATCCATTTTGACTCAAATCCAACCCAAACCCAACCCACTTTAATGGTGAAATTGGATCTGGTCTAATCGAGTTGGGTTGGGACAAAATTAGATCAAAATAGATCGTGTTGTGTTCAAAATGGTAAGATTATAAATGAAAGAGGTTAAATAGATTTAAATAAAAAAATGGAACAAATACAATTGAACTAATCGATCATATTACCTCAGATATTCAATTTTAATTATTATCTATCCTATATTTATTATAGCCAATAATGAAATCAAATGATTTACCATCATATTATTTTCATTTCAAACTTATAAGAATCGAGAATTTTTCCAAGTCCCAATACGTCAAATGGATCAATCTCTTTCGGACATTTTAATATCTATTATTCTATTCGACTTTATCAGAATGATGAAAAAAAGTACATCATATTATTTTCATTTCAAACTAAATAACCCGCCACGGATTAACCTTGTGGATGGGATCTACATCTTCGACTTTAACGATGAAAAAGAATAATGACTAAATGACCAAACGCATTAATGTGGATAAACTACATGCAGAAGAATAGCAGGACCCATCGTGATAAAGGGGATGTGACCCGTCAAAGCGGGGTGTGGCAGAGGGTGGTACCTGAATTCGCAAAAGAGGGTATAACTTAAAGCAAGGAAGTCTTCACCAAGAGGTAGACGCTTCATACACTTCATCATTCGTAATCACATACACACAGAGAATTATTATTATCTCTTTATCTCAATATACCAGTGATATAGCCTCCGCTGATAAATCTGTGAACACGATAATCGACTCTCACGCCGAAGCTATCCTCGACGGAATCACCGCCAAGCTTGTGGTGTTTATCAGGTTTACGCGCAGTGATCGTGGACGCTTTTAAGTGATCGGACGTGACAAAAGATCTTCGCGCTAATATCGGGCGCTGGAAGAAGAGGGGTTTTTCAATCACAATCGCTTAAATTTGCTTCAAAGATGACGAGGAGAGAGATGGTACACCGGAAGGCAAGCGATGGTCGTTAGTTCATCACCGCTCAGATTTCAAAGAAAGGATCGCCTGGTCCTTCTAAAAGTGCTCGCGAGAGAGCACGCTTCTAAGCATTAATTCGTAAGAACTTCGTCCAAGATCCATGGTGGAGCCGCATTTAAAGTTGGTTTTCAACGCCGATAAAGGGCGGATCTCGATCAGAACGGTAAGGTTCGCCACCAGACTCATCGCCAAGTGGTCAAGAAGACAGAGCCACCAAGTCGGGCAAGGACGGCGACGGCAGATAAGGCTTTTGGAAGTTTTGTTAAAACAAAGGAAGATATAGCCAATGTATGCTTCGTGTGAATGAGTCGAGGACGCAAGATCTAGCCATATTCATTCCGGGGAAGGAAAGTAGTATAAGGATGTACCTCGCCTAAGGGTAAGGAGCCTAACATTCTACGACGTGTCCAGGATCATTCTCGCAGTAGAGGAGATCGAGAGCAGAACGCCTTCTACCAAGAAGGCAATCGACGACAACGGTGTTAGATCAATTCATCGCGACGATGAAAGACGTAAAAGGTGTCGAGAGAAATTACGCCGTAAACCCAAGGGTGGAGTACCGACATAACCGTTTTATCACGAGGATGAGATCAGACGCCTAGTAAATCAAGAAGTCCCTTGGCGGCGTGAGAGATCGGCAGAGAAAGGTCGATCCATTCCAAGTGCCTAGTGTCGCCAGAGAAGGAGATCTCATCACAACCCAAGGTGTTGATTTTTAGTAAGAGAGTCGAAAGAACTCCGAAAACAATTGGCCGAGGTCCAACAGCGAAGGATACTTGAAAGAAAGCGCCCCTTTTTCCTCTCGATATTCTCAAGGAGAAGGCGATGTTACCAAAAAGTTGCCTCGTATGGAAAGCTACGATGGGTTAGAGATCCTTATGACCATAACAAAGCGTCAATTCCATTAATGGATTACTACGACTTTTATCGATGTCGCTAAATGTCACACTTTTGTCACTACTTTGAGAAAAGACGCCGACAATGGATGGGGACTTTACCATCGGATTCTATCTCCTCGTGGACCGAACTTTGTGATAAGTTCCACGACGCTTGGAAGCAAACAAGAAGGGGAAAGTTCACAGTTTTTAAGACAAGTCCTAGCTTCACCAACGAATCTTTCAGCCAATACGTAAAGAGGTTTAGGAAGTTATTTGACAGTATCCGATCTTAATGATCTCCAAGTCATTGGGTTGTTCCGTAATGGGCTAGATCCGTTAAATCGGAGAAATTGGTAAAGAAATTGATGTTTCACCATCCAAAAGCTTCAGCAGAAGCCTTACACAAAGCGTAGAGGGCTATATTGTGGGTAAGAGGCTATGAATAGTCGAAAAATCCTTCTTCGAGCCAATTAAAGGAGGTAGAGGTTCCCAAGATCGATGTTGATCGTAGAAGAGTGGGAGGGTACAACCAAGGGGCGTATGTAGTTCAAGAAGTACAAGAATCGCGGGCGACAAGCGCGTAGTCAGACACCTGCTTTCTACTCAAGGTTAATAAGGTTTACACCCAAATGAATACGTAAAGGTCGATAATTTTGGATCGAATCCAAACCAAATTTTCTTTGAACCACCTCGTGATAATTACAAAACGGACACACTTAACCTCGCAAATATTGTGGTTATCATCAAGTCAGCCGGTCGCTTACACTAATGAGTGTCAGAATTTAAAGGATTTTGTAGAGAGCAAGATTAAAAGCGGCCACGATTCAATATGTATCGAGAAAGACCGCTGTGGTCGCTAAGTCATTAATCATATCGCTCAAACGGCTCAAGTACCACTGCTCAAAATGCTCCACCACCGCCAAGGCAAGTCGCCGATGTAATAACCGTGGGTCCGCTGGGAAATTAGTAGGGAAGAAGAGGAGGTCTTATCTCGATTCGCTTATGTCAAGAATAGATGCTACTCAAGATCGACAGCCTTTTTCAGAACCGTTATTTCATTACTTGATGCGGATTATCCTTCTGAGCCCATCAACCGCATTAAGGGCATCGTGATCACAAGCAAGCAAAGGGCTCAAATGGACGTGAAACGATGATGATAGATAACGGATCTTCTATGGACATTCTTATGCCCATGCTTATCAGAGAATGCATCTCGATGAGCACAAAATGGAGGTCTGACAGAGGCTCCTCTATATGGTTTCTAAGAACGACCAACCAAAGTGGCAGCACTATCAACTCCTCGTTATCTTCTAAGACTACCGCCAAAGGAGATAACTTGTAAATTTTATGTCAGCACGTGATTCTACTTACAACGCCATTTTGGGAAGATTCACATCGACAGCTTCTTCAAGTCAGAATTCTATCCCACATTTCAAAATCAAATTCCCCAGCCGCACGGAGTAGAGAAGTGATGGGTGATTTAGACCGCCCGACGATGTTATCAAACGTCGTTATTTCATCCTGAATGGGGGGTTAGTAAACAAAAAAGACGATGGCAATTGAGATCGAACCTTCACCGAGAGAGCCTCGTAACCCTCGTAATCCCCGCCGGGGGACAGAGGAGATCGAGTTGGTCCTGAAAAAGTTTGGACAAGATAAATGAGGATGGTTCAGTTCACTGTAACCTCTTCTGACAAATCTTATGGAACTCTCACGATGTTATGTTGATATTTTTGCATGGGAGCCACAAGACATGCCCGAGTTAATTTAAGGTCACGAGCATAAGTCGAGATAGATCCTTCAAAAGGCCGCCACGTAAGAAAGGGATATATTTGCTCCAGAAGGCCGTAAGATCATCACGAAGAGGTGCAAAATTGTCGGGTCAGCCGACTTCATCTATGATAGATTGATTACCCGAGTGGATAAAGAAATGTAGTATTGGTGCGTACATAATGAAAAATGGGGTCCAGATCGACTACACCGACTCAACAAAGCCTCGTCCAAGGACTTTTATCCTCTCGCTTCATATCGATCAAACCATCGATGCCACTTCGGTACGACATTAAGTTTTATGGATGCTTTTTCAAAGTTATCATCAAATATCCATGTGCAAAGAAGACATTCCAAAATAAATATTATTACACAACCGCTCGGATGTATGATACAAAAATGACTTTTGGCCCTCATTATGCCGGAGCTACCTATCAAAGGATGATGAACTTCATATTCGAGCAAAAAATGGGAGGAATATGGAGGTTTATGTAGATGATACGATCGTGAAGAGTATGCAGATTCGTAAGCATTTGACGATCCGAGGAGTGCTTTCAAACTATTCGTTATCGCAATTAAGGCTTAACCCGACCAAATGTACTTTCTTTCTTTGCGCAGAAAGTTTCGGGTTATCCGTCACCAAAAGGGCATCGAGGCCAATCCAGAGAAGATCCAGCCATCCTCGATACGAAGACTCCTCAATCATTCAAAGACGCTCAACGCCCCGACCGGTAGGATTGGCTTTAAGGAGGTTCGCCGCCAAATCGCAGAGAGATGTCTTCCTTTCTTCGACACATTAAAGGGACCAAGAATGCGAAGACATTCCAAAGGACTTCCGAGCGTGAAGACGCTTTCCAAGGTATAAAGACGATCTGCCTTTCGGCCTTTATTGGTAAAGCCCGTCCCAAGCAGAGACTTTATATTTGTACTCGCGGCAAGTTCCTGAAGTTAGCTTGGAGCAGCTTTTGGTTCGGAGATCGGGAAGCAAAGATCCTGGCCTATTACGCCCACCACGCCCCATTTAGATGTCAAACCAGTATCCAAACATCGAGAAATTTGTTTTGCTTAATAATTGCCAGAGAAAGCTTCTAAGAAGATTTTCAAGGTCGACCGGTCATCTACACGGATCGCCCATCAAGAAGGTGATGAGCAAGTCGTAGGTCTTGCAGATTTGAAGCAGCACGGACTATGGAGTTATCCCAATTTTTCATCGAGTATCATCCCCGAATCGCCATCAAAGCCCAAGCCCCGGCCGATTTTATGGTAGAATGCTCGCTCACCAAGCAGATGCTGATTTACCTAAGTCAATCTTCCGACGAAAGCAAAGGCCGTTTCTTCAAACAGGTCGTAAAGCGGACGTCAGATGCAGATGGATCCTCTACGACGATCGTTAAGTGGAGCAGAATTATTTTAATAAGTCCGTATGATTCAAAGTTCAAGAAAGCTATCGATTCGTAAGTTTAAAGCAACGAACAATGAAGTCGAATAATGGGTTGTTAAGAAAGTGTCCGACAAGAAAGAGTCTCAAGTCCAACAAGCTTAATTATCTATAAGTGATTCTCGCTGGTCGTTAAACAAATTGCTTCGGAGATTACGAAGCTCGTGGAACCCGAATGATCAAATATCCGCGTAATTAAGAAACCAACTTCAATTTTTCGCTTCAGACGAAGTTTCAGAGTATAGAGCGCAATGACAATTCCTATCGCCGATGATTATTAAAACTAGCCACCATGATGCGTATGTCTTTCATGATCGGCAGTATTTGGAAATTTTACAAAGAAATGAAAGTGTTCAAAGACGGTCGTGATGTGTATCAACCGAACAAACCGCTGATGACCCCTCACATCGAGTATTCGCGATGGCGCCCTTCCTTCTGGATCAAATGCTAAGAAAGAAGATCAAGTACAAGAGTACTAATTTAGTCTCTTATCGACGGGGATCTCTATCGATTCGCATTTTTCTCACCATTATTGAAATGTTTGGTCTCGTCCGGGCCGAGTATGCTCTTCTGGAAGTTCATGAAGGATTTGCGCGATCATACGGTCGCCAAGTCTTTCGCACATAAAGTGCTTCGACAAGGTTACTATCAATCGACAATTTTCAAAGAAGCTACAGAGTACGCCAAGAAATGCGAAAATGCCACCAATAGTCCCGGTTCATTATCACCACCTAAGAGTTATATTCGATTCTATCTCCTATACCCTTCACCGTCTGGGTGGATATATCGGGACCGCAATACTCAAAGCTAAAGGTCGTTAGTTTCATTATAATACATATCGATTATACGACTCGTTGGTAGAGGCAAAACCACTTTGGCCGATAATGTAACAGTGAGTGCTTAAAGTTTATAAAGGAGTCTGTGGTGTTTCGCTTTCGGATCCCTAAGGTATTGATATCGACAATGGACGCCATCTGTGGGTTCAAAATTTGAAGAATTTTTGAACGATTTGGGGATCCAAAGACAAGAAGACTTCGTGGCTCATCCACAATGAATGGGCAAGTCGAGGTAACCAATGTGACGTCGCCGAATCTTAATCAAGCGTAGATCGATGAAGCTTGGCGGGAGATGGCCGTAAGAATCACTGAAGCGGTCGTTGGGCATACCGAATCACACCAAGGACTACTACGGGATTCACCTTTCGATCGGGTTTATGGCATCGATGCCTTAGTCCCAACGAGATCGGATCTCCAAGTCTTTGTAAGTCAATTCAAAGAAATCTACAACGATGAAGGACCGAAGGTTAACTTGGACTCGCTAGACGGTCGAGAGGAAGCTTTAATCAAATCGTCGCTTATCAATCTAAGGTGGCCAAACATTATAACAAGGGCGCTAAACTTCAGAGATTCAAAGTGGAGACTTCGTTTTAGAGAAGTCAAGCTTCTACACCTCAAAACACGGAAAGCTAATGCCGAATCGGGAAGGGCTATATGAAGTAATCAAGTACCAAAGCCGTGTACTTATCGATTAAAGGCACTCGATGGTTCCGAGATCAAGAACACTTGGCACGTCCGCGCACTTCTAAGTATTTTCAATGAAGATTAAGTCGGGCTTTATCTAAGTCTCAGACACCATTGTTCGATATTAATAAAAGATCACTTTTCCACAATTTATCACCGGTCCTATTTGGTCCGATGGTCACTATGGTGTAAAGGAGGTACGGTAGGACTCACCGCCATTCGATGGTAGCCCCTGTGTCCTTTTGGTCCTATATCGATCTTATCCGGGTGATAAGTCAATGGTCATCGGTCCTATTTGGTCCGATGGTCACTATGGTGTAAGGAGGTACGGTAGACTCACCGGCCATTCGATGGTAGCCCTGTGTCCTTTTTTGGTCCTATATCGATCTTATCGTGGTGGTAAGTCAATGGTCATCGGTCCTATTTGGTCCGATGGTCACTATGGTGTAAGGAGGTATGGTAGACTCACCGCCATTCGATGGTAGCCCCTGTGTCCTTTTTGGTCCTATATCGATCTTATCGTGTGGTGGTAAGTCAATGGTCATCGGTCCTATTCGGTCCGATGGTCACTACGGTGTAAGGAGGTACGGTAGGACTCACCGCCATTCGATGGTATTTCGTGTCCTTTTGGTCCTATATCGATCTTATCAGGTGGTAAGTCAATGGTCACTATTAATCCTTTATCTTCGTTCTTATCTATTTGTCGTCCAAATTTACTTCACGATGATCGATCTCACTCTTCTGCATCGGCGAGTATAAGTTATTTATTTTGTTTAAGTGTCGAAGTTCGGGCTTTTATTTAGTTCGCTTAACTCAACTCGTCCGTGAAAATTCAATTCACTTCATCGCATAAGTTAATCGTTATATGCCATATCTAATTCAATAGTTCATCTTATCGGTACTAAATTATCGACAAGAAACCGATCTAATGTAAGTCATAATCAAGATAGCTTAAAGATTTATCAATATACATAAAATGCTCATTTCATTTAAGTCAATTATAAATTAATTACATAAACATAAAAGTTTAAAGTAGTTAAATATTTACATAAAAACCAAAATACGATATATATTCGTGCACCGCCTTCATCATCTAATCGAGTAATGCCGAGTCCAACCGAAAGCAAATTGATAGCTTTTCTTTTCCTCGCTCCCGACAAAGTCCTCATATCCCTCCTAATAAACCTTCATGATCTCAACATTAAGTTCATCCGAAGTCCTCAGATCTCTCAATCGCTCCCGAGCTTTTCAACAAAATAGGCCTCCCTCAAGGTCCTTTATTTTACGGCGAGCTCATGACGCTGGCCTTATGCCTTCTAAGCTTCATCTTCAATCCTCGCCTCATTTCACCAAGTCAAGGACTCAGCTTCATCATCGTCAAGAAAACTCCTCATTTTTCGCCTTTCAGAAAGAAGTTCTCTTCAACCAAACCAAAGATTCAGTTGGTCGAGTTTGTCGGGTCGGGTTTTGACGCAGCCCAACCCATCCTCAGAGTTCTTAGTTGGCCATCGATGTCTTCAAATCCATCTTAGCCCGATCCATTTCTATCTCAAGACCGCTGATGGTATGAAAAGATCTTCACGATCAAATTTCTTTCTGGCCCAAGGTCGATTTCAAAGATATTTATCTTCGTCGCATGAAATCTTCCTCGCTTTCTCCATTTATGTGTCTCTTGACGCAATCGTCTCAAGACAAAGATTAGCCTCGCACATTTTCAAAATATTCTAGTCAAACGCCTAAAATGCTCAAAGGAAAATAGAGATGTGGAGGAAGAAGTGATTGTTATTTACCTCGCCAATAACTCATTCCCTCGCCGAGAAGATTTCCGTTCAGATGATCATCGAACCTGGTCGCCAAGCAGCCGAACGAAGTTCAAGAGGTCAAAAGGAAAGTCAAGGCTGAACTCCGGGCCATGTGGCTCTGAGATCCCATGCCTTCAAGATGATAACTCGACCAAGGACCGGGCCTTTCGGAGAGGGTCTCTCTTATTTTCAGAGAGAATGGGCCGTCGGAGGTATAGTAGTCCGCATGAATAGTTTCAAGCCATAGGGATTTGTTTGAGAGGGTTCTTTGGTGTGTCAAACAGAGGCGTAACTTGACGGCTATCGTGGGTACGCTTCTCTTCCCGATAACGCTTTGAATCCTTCGCCCCGGCCACCGCCCTCTTCTATCTCAGATTTTGCTGGGGGCACGAAGGGTGGAAACGACCAAGACCGAGGAACCCCGAGCTCTTCTAAGCAGCTAAGGGGTTATTTTTGTTTTTAATTTTTTGATCCTAAGTATATTTCTTCGATCAGACGATCAAGTAAACCACCGATCGAGGAATGGTTTTGAGGTTGGTTCTGCTTCGCACGGTTCGGAGGAGTTACAAAAGGGTCAATTCGGTTTTCTCGGGTAGCTCTCCTTCTTCGCCGAGGGTGAAGGGTCTCTTCCGTACGAGAACCTCTTCTACTTGCTTTTTCCGCTTGAAATTCATCCGTATGAATTTCGATGTCGATTTACTTTGGGTAGCTTTTCAATGGTGTAGCCTCAATCGCTTTCTCAAGACTTCCTGCATAAGAAATCTTCAACTCCTTTATTTCTAAGGAGAGCTCATGGCCCGATCAAAGATATCAAGATAAATCAAACAATTCTATGTTAAAATTATATATCATAGAATATTTTCAAAAGGTATATATATATGAAATAAGTCGGTACTTACACTTACGGTCATATAACCATGCTTGCTTCGGAGAGGAGTCCATATTTCCATTCTTCTTTCTTGAAGTTGTCAACAGCTCCATCATTTCCACTTCCCGCTCTTCGTAAACGCTCCAAAGTCGCAGATATTTTTTCGTCATTGCCCGGGCCCGGTAAGAAAGAAGAAATCGTGGCCTTCGACGAAAAAACCATTTCTCGTGCCATCCCTATTGTCAAGGGTGTTCACCAAATAACGCTCCGTTAATTTTCTCCGCATTTTCGAGAATGTTTCACGAGGGCTCAACCCCTTCTCCTCGGATCGCACTATCTTGCAGATAAAGGAAGAAGAAGTCTGTGGAGGCTCGACGCCCAATTCACGCATGTAAGGCCACAAGGCCGTAATGTGGATGTAGGAGTTTGGCACCAACCAGAAAATCCCACACCCAAGAACCCCAAAGAGGGTCACTATAAAGATAATGGAAGGGGGAAACGAACCCCTTCTCCAAAGAAAGTCACCGGACTACCGCCCATCCTTCAAAGCCGCTGATACATCTTCTCACCGTAATCGGGTACTCGACCGCACGGGTATCCGGAATGTGGAACCGAGTTCGAACCTCTTTAGTTCAAATTTCGCCATGATGGAAGGAAGGAAGACGCGAGAATCGCCCGCATTCTCGTAGTATCTTGAGGGGTTTTTTGGTTTTTGCTTAGGATTCGTGTCAAGTCCCCTCATGAAGATTAGGTTCGAGGAACCATGTGATGGGTGTTACAAGTACGGGGAACTCGTCGTGAGTCAGGAAGCCATTTGTGACGATTTGCAGAGAGAAAGATCGTAAATTTGTAAGGCGTCAATTTCAAATGAATGTGTAAATCACAAATTTGGTAAAGTTATCCTTTATATCGATTTGCCTACATGTTGTTCAAGACTAAAGCATTAAATGCTAGTAATAATTTGGAATTTGAATGGGAAGGCCCTGCTTTAGTCCCGTATTTAATGGATAGAGCCTTTCCGATTCGGGGCCCTTAAATTCCTTTCATTTCATTTCATGAGCAATATAAATGGGTACGCTTTTAATTACATCTTGTTATTTATCGATTCTCAAGAAATATCACGGATTGTTTATAGTTTTATTAAACATTCTGCTCAACAAAAACTAGGGGCAATGTGGGTCATGATATTTTATCTCTTTCGAAAGTATCGGGCTTATTCTTTTTAATTATTCTATCGGGCCTTTATTATTTGAACTATGAAAGTCATTAAGCCCTACCATCATATTATTTTCATTTCAAACTATAAGACCGGCCCGTCAAGGATCAATCCTTTAGACATTTTAATATCTACATCTTCGATCAGAATGATGAAAAGACGCTTGGCCGACTAAATAACCCGCCATGATTAACGTGGATGGGATCATAACCCATTTACGCAGAAGAATAAAGCGACTAAAGGCAAGTGGATAAACTACATGCAATTTCAAGCAGACCCATCGTAAAGGGGGGTGTCGTAGTAAAGGTGGCACAAGAATTCAGCAAAAGAGGGTATAACTTAAGCAAGGAAGTCTTCACCAAGAGGACGCGCTCATACACTTCATCATTCGTAATCACATACACACGTAGAATTATTATTATCTCTTTATCTCAATATACTAGGTGATATAGCCTCCTCCTTTCGATAAATCTTGTGAACACGATATCGACTCTCACGCTCGAAAGCTATCCTCGACGGAAACCGCCAAGCTTGTGGTGTTTATTGTGTTTACGCTCACTATTTTTTTATATAGTACTTGATCGCTTTTTAAAAAGACGCTTAAAGATTTTCGCTAAGATTTTGGCATACCTAAGAAAGTATTATTTATCGAAATTCTATCACTACCCCTCGAAATTGAAAACTATTAATACAAAAAGAAAATTTCTCGAGACAATGAGAGAAGGTAGGGTAATATAGAAAAGTAAATAATTTATTCTCCTCGAAAAGTTGTAAAACTATAAACTTTTTAATAAATTTTTTTCTAAAACGACAATCTTTTTAAGACTATGAGTAGTAGGTATCACTACTACTAATATTTTTCTTTTTTATGTATACCTGGTTATATATATCTGTTTCGGTACGATCATGAGTATATGTGAAGAGCTGATATACAATATGGGCATAATTTCACTCTTCTCCCCAGGTTAATGAAAATTAACTAATATTTTTCTTTTCCTTGTATTTGTATGGAATAAATCTAAACAATCAATCAGATGCTATTAGAGAGAAGTCAATGGAGCTGACTAATTTTCAAATCAGGAAATAATTATAAGATCTTATTGTTTAAACATAGTAATCTTACACTACTCTAGGTATTTATGTTAGAAATCTAACTATTTGAATCAATCTTGAACTCAACTCAAACTTTTCGAATCGAAATTGTTCGCGAACATAATCAAATCGAATCACATGAGTCAAGAACATGTTTAATCGAGCAATCGAACGTGAAACCATATATGTGCGAACGCGACTCGACAAGACATTAAGCTCGAACTTGAACCAAACTGAATCGATTCGCGAATCTATCTTTCTATTGGAGGACTACTAGTTAGTGATAATATGGTAGGTACATAGTAAAAGTTAATTTTTTTTACTTTTAATCTCGTTCCAATTGATGGAGAAATGTTTCTAACTAACAAATTAAACTTTGCTGACAATAGTGTAATAGTATGAAAAACGGTTCTCGTCTCTTTTGTGAAAATCCCATGCCGGTACGTACATATGGTGTAGAGGGCCTAGAGGCTGATCCGTGTCCCATGCAAAATTTTTAGTATTTTCACACGCAAGATCGTATGGATGGAGATCTGACTTGGGCGTGTTTCTGAATTATGAAAGGGATCGCAAATTAAAGAGAACGAGAGCTAGCTGACTGATGTACTATTAATTATGCTAAGGAACTCAATCATTTACTCCTCTCTAAAAGGACGAATATTAAGAAATATAAGAGAAGAAGAAAAGAATATTTTTAAAAAAAAAAATAAATTAGCCTTTTTGTGGTCCCCTGTTAGATTATATAAAGTCACGAATATTTTTTTTATATTAATAGATGCCACTAAAAAATATTTTACTCACATAATTATCCGTCAATTTATGTAATTTATTTTATTGTTTTTAAGAGAAAAATCATACCTTTAATCATTTTTTGAGAGGAAGAGAGAGTAACATCTTTTGCTCATCTTATCTCCTAATACCCTTTTTGGGAAACCTTGATTCTGCTATTTCAACCTCCAAAAAGTTTTAATTCGTCCGCTTTATTTACAGCACTATGTCCTGCACCTCCCTTTCTCACTTTTTAATAGTATTAAGGTTTGTATTTTGAAAATATTATACATTTCTTATCAGTGTATTTTCAGATAATTATTACTTGTTCTTTGAAGTTTGATACGGAAGAGAAGTAAAACAAAACATGGACTCTATTTTCAACTGAACAGAATTGAATAATAGCTCCGTTCCAAACGTTTTAAACGATTTTATTTTTTCTTCAATTATTCTAGCGTTCTATATAATTTAAGAGTAATTAATACATATATATATTTCTAAAATTACTCTTCATGAAAAAAAAATAAAAAAGTATGAGTATATATATACGATAAACAATATTATGTACAATTAATACTATATTTAATGCATAATTTTAAAACGCCATATATATTACTGAAATGAAAGGAGTACACACTACTCAATCTCCTGTCAATAAATGTTCTTCTAGATATAGATTTTCATTCTGCATTGTTTTCAACAAGTATTTTAATGTTTATTTTCATAATTCCTCGTCACGAAGTTTCGTTAATCTAATTAGAGCTTTTTCAATACTTCTTCAATCACTTCGTGATACTCAAAGGTGTGAAAATGACTAGAAAATTCTCTCCAACAACCTCTTCAATTTTAGCCATCAAACTGCAATATCCTTCTCACCTTAATTCAAATCTATAATTAAAAGGCTAAAAAACATTTACTACGCTTGATTCAGTACATAACTCATCGAATTGAAAAGATTTACGTAGACACAAAATATGAAAGTAAAGCAAATAACTTTTCAAATTGCTATGTAAGTCAATAAATTTTAATTCAAGAGTTTTTTTTACTACTACTTCTGGGATGCTCTTACTTCCTCCAAATATTTGATTTTAAAGTAACTTGGAATTTTTAATTAAAACTCAAAATTGATGTGATTCATTTTTCTTTGAAAATAATAAATTTATGATTATTAGTATTTTCTTTATAATTAATTTATAATTTTAATTATGTTATCTATAATTAAAAGAATTTATTTTAAACTTAAGTTTTTAAAAATACCCCAAATCAACTTTTTTTAGAAAGTCAAATGTTTTTGTATATTTTGAAATGGGTGAGGATTATTGTTCTGAGAAATATCTTGTAGGATATATAGAATAAAATAGGAAATTGATTTTCTACAAATAAAAATGATAATTCCACAAGATCTCTCTCACATGAATAGTAAATAGACTCACTCTTTTGTCTAGAATTTCTAGAATGATGTGAATAGATATGAGGTGGTTAAATTAATTGAATGTAATTCACACATCCTGGGTAGTACTGGTTCTTGACTACTTGTATCAACATGTCGATAATGTTCAACCACGGAGTAACTGCGAACATGAAGAAACGTGAATCATGTCTTGGCGCATGTTTGGACTGATCATATATCTTTTGCTATCAGATTTTTTAATTTTGACTATTTCTTACTTAGTGGTAGACTTGTTACATATTGTTAGTATATGTATACGATTCACGCAAAGTTACATTTTTACATAGCTTCCATGACTTACAGCGGATATTCGCGTGTGAGAGAAGAAAGAGCAACGCTAAAATATAAAAATATATATAAAAATATGTAGCTCCCTGCACACAATATTATTATATATAGTCAAGACCCCATGTTACTTCAACCTACTTCTTTTAATCATCCCTCATGGCGCATGTAAATTCATCTTTTTTTCAACCAAATTACCAAGCTTATACTAACAAGTACTATTATACATAAATGAGTGTTTTCAAAATACTAATACGTAAACTTTTGATAAAACTATAAATTATGATAACTAATCACACGAATACCAAAAACTGTAGGTTTGGTTTCTTTCTTCTTCTTTACTTTTTTTTTCTTCAATTTTTTTCTTTTTGGTTGAGCTATATTATAAATGGGATCTATCAGGAAAATATATTATTTATGAAACATTATTAGTCATAAAACAAAAACAATATGTATTGTTTTTGAACAAGGTCAGTACTCTTTGTGTGACAGATTTTGATTTTTAGAAAATATTTGAATGCATATAAGTAAAACAATTTAGCTGATGTATTCAATAAACTGAGGTAATAGATGAATAGTTAGACATATATTTTATAAGTAATGCAATCACGATATTTCCTACTCGATTTGTTCATATTAATTCTTCAAATAAAATAATTTATCTGATGTAATAAATTTAGTGGAGACAGAATAGCTTAAATATCTTCATATTACTTCTCTTTGTC